>APFE031531147.1:0-13627 GCA_000404065.3 Pinus taeda
TCAACAATATTATAAATTTCTTTCTTTTATTAAACAAGATTTAAAATTTATATTAATTTGCAAATATGCACCGTGAAATGTAGCAGGTCCATTAAGTTTACATAACTATTTCCATAAATCCTCCTCAATCCTCTAATCTAACACATCATCAAAATTTCTCAAAGGAGCTCGAAATAAACTACTAAAATATGGGGTGTTCTAGGTATACACCTTACAAAACTAACCCTATGCAAAACAAAAATTACATTCCATGTTAAAACAACAAAATCATTTTTGCGATTGGACTTGCCCTTCCTGGGCAGGTTCATTCAAGTCTTGACACTTTGCAACTGATGATGCACTTGTGCTAGAAAAATCATTTAAATTATTTGCCAAATTTGAGACTTGTACCTTCATTTCTTATATATTCCTTTTGAGCACATCCATATCGTCATCTAGCCTCTCTGTCTTGGTCTCCACCTTTTTCACTTTGTCCATCACATAAGAGATTGACTCCCTATTGTTGATATATTACAAATTGAGTGTGATGAGGTCAAGTTAAAGAGATTCAAGCCTTTGTAGTAGCTAAGACAATTGAACTTCATGTGGACAACCTATGTCGACAAACTCAATGATACACTTTACTACCACATGAAAGCCTTTGAGGGAGAACTTCCTCTATCACCTCCTCATCGTGCATAAGACAACTATTAACCTCCCAAAACCGTCAAGACATAGGGATGTGAATTGATCCTCCCATGCCTGATATCCCCAATAAACCGTTTTGCAATCCTCAACAACCTTCATTAGAAAGAATTGCAAGCGTTTTTTTCTTTGTCCACAAACTTCGTTGGTTGTAACCAGCTCTAACAATCAAGCATGATTAAGAAATCCTTTTTCCCCCAACCAAAGTTTAACCCTTCGTTGAATTGCTTGAATGGATATAGTCTCAGTCAAGGATGCAACCAAACCAAACCTCAATTCCTTTCTTTGAATGACAAGGTCTACTTTCGTCGTGGAATTGACCTGTATCTGAACTAAATCCACCCAACAAGGCTTCTCAAGAAGCTTCCTGGGCCAATTATGGTTGGAATCATACAAGTAAACATGGGTTGCCCAGGATTGAGCCTGAAACAGATAGAAGCATAATGATTGAGGTAAAACCAAACTTCTTTGAACTGAAGTCACCACAAAAGTCACTAGTTTCCCTTTCCAAATCTTTGAACTAAGTCAAATAAACATGTTAGAGAATGGAAGGAATAAAGTTCTTAAACAACTTACCAAACTCTAGAGCACTGTATCCATCTTGGTCTAACACGATTAGGAAGAAGTTGCTTTACCCATTCCACAAACCTGCCACACCTGGATCAAACAAAACTTGCACCACTATGAGGGATGCAAATCGTTGTTTCCACTTTAAGCAAAGGATAACTAGACACTCGTGAGAGAATGACAATGACTCCCACATCTCTTCCATCCCACACTTTCCACCTCACTTCTCTATATTATGATTCATAATTCTTCTATCCCCAAAGATCGTGTGAATCCTTAAGTAGCAACCCTAAGTAGTATTGTACTACGCGCGATGGGATTTCATCTTGTGAGATTTAACCTTCACTGTTGTAATGTATTGAATGTGAAAGGTATTGGCAACCTTTGCATGCTACACTTCACATGGGGCGACCACGTTGGTTTTAAATCCCTCCTTTCCTCCTTTGGATTAATCTTGCATACACGCTCCCCCAACCTTGGGGGGGTAACTATTCTTCTTATTGTCACTTAATCTATGCGATATTTGATGGTTTATTGTGACCGTTAACTTTTAGCACTCCAATTCTTAATTGACATCCTTCATTGACATAATTATCAACTATTTTATTGAGATCCCTGAGTACGTGATAGTACTCTATGGATGCCAATCCATCCACTATCTTCCTTTTTTCCTTTAGTAGATTTTCTATAATTTTATCTTTCAAATAATTGCTCTACACTAAATGTTGAATAATGAGCAAAGAGTCTCCTAACACTGTGAGCATGGTTATTTGATTTTCTTTAGCTAGTTGAATGCCTTTTAGAAGAACATAATCTTCACCTTGATTATTTTTCATGCTTCCGAGTCCCCATGAATATTTAATGACTCTTATTTCCTAAAAGTCTTTAAGTACGTCTCCCCTTCCTACCACCCTTTCAACAATAATTACTTAACCATATTTAAATGATGACAAAATCAAAATTTAACACCTTTTTAAAAATCCAATTATATGCCACCCATTTTAATGGTTGAAAATATGATGTTATATTGTTGTGTAATACTATGTTGTGTATATTTATAACAACATTCCCATAATTGTTTTGCATTCCCATGAAATAGAAGTAACAATTCGAAGTCATACTCCTGAAATGACAGTAACCATCTACAAATCCCCCCCCAACACAGGCTTGTTGACTAGGTACTTCAAGGTTGAATGGTATGTATACATTTTGAAGTGCGCACCCAACAGATAATGCTTGAACTTGTGGAGCGCATATACCATTGCCAACCCTTGTGCTTTGTGGTTGAAAATTTAATCTCTGCCTTAGATAATTTTTTGCTTGCAAATGCAATCATATGGTTGATATCTCCTACGCCTGGTTGGGTTAAAACTTCCCCTAATGCTATGTAGGACGCATCCACATGTACATGAAATTCCTTCTTCCAATCGGGGAACACTATAATAGGTGCAGTAACCATTTTCCTTCAAAACATCTAAGTTTTTTCTGGCAATCATCATCCCACCAAAATGTCGCATCTTTCTTCAATAATTTTTCCATGGGTGCAGTGATTTGCATATATGCCTTAATGAACTTTCTATAGTATCTTGTATGGCCGATTGTTGCGCGTGGCTGTTTTACATTCCTTGGGGGATCCAAATTGATAATCACCGCAATTTTAGTAGGTTCCACCATCAACCCTTGATTACAAACAACGTGGCCCAAAAGTATCCCATATGGTACGTAAAATATACACAGATTTAGGGAGATCTAATACTTCCTACAAGTATCCACCATTAGGTGAAGACTTGAAACATGCTTTTTAACTAACCCGAATATCATCTAATAATCAAAGTAGACCTCAAGAAACTGTGAATAGATTCCTTAAAGGCAGCGACTACCACCCTAGAAAATATCACAGGGGCATTCTTAAGTCCAAAGGCCATAATTGTATACTGAAAAGAGCCCCATTCTGTGGCGAAGGTAGTCTTACTTTAATCTTTTGGCTCGATCTTCATCTGGTGATATCCTGATAATCCATCTATAAAAGACTATGTTTCTTGACCACCAACGTTCTCTAAGACTTCATCTGTGAATGACATAGGCAATGTATCATGTACACAAGCATCGTTCAACTTCCTTAGATCTATGTAGATCCCGATTTCACCCTTTGTCTTCTTCCCTTGAACTACCATAGGACTAACCTAGTCTGGTTCTTCTATAGGCTCAATAATCCCTACTGCGAGCATCTTATCCAACTCTTCACACACATTTTCTTTGTATTTATCATTCAATCAGTATGGGTGCTACTTTACTGGCTTCACATCTAGCTTCAAATTGATCTTCATAACACCCATATCACCTACTATCCCCTTTAGATCAGAGAACTTTGTTGGAAATAAGTCCTGATATTCACGTAACAACTCCGCGACCTTGTCAACTGTGTCCTTATCCTAGTAATCGCCTATATTCGTGAACTTCAGTTGTGCCTTCGACCCAATGTTAGCTTGCTTGGTCTTCAATGGTTTTGAAATTTTAGGCACCTCTACCTCAGGCTAACAACTTCGCATTGTCCCTCTGACTCAGGGACACTAATATTCCTGGGATCTTCCTCACCTTCTTTTGTGATAACATTGTAGCACTCCAGAGCATTATGCAGTTGTGTGCTCCGGTCAAGTTGTACCCACGCGATAGGTTCTATAGGTGTTCTAAATATCACAGCCTTGATTTCTTGTAATGCTTCATCAATACATTATAATCCGTCGTCAAAATTGAATGTTAGAAAATATTTCCTTCAGAACGTCCCACTTTGTGGTTCCATGTTGCAGATCTATTTCTAAGTACCAATTCATCAAATAGTATCCAAGGTGTGGCAGAATATATGTACCCATTCAGGTTGTGGTTCCTCTCCCCATGCTTTCGTCCAATGAGATATATGCTCATGTGGATCATCCTTCCCTATATATTTTTCAGGGGTATGGGTATTTGCGTAGCCAAATGGCAACTCCATCATCCTTCAGTACTCCTTCTAGTTTGCAAAACTTAACCTTATGTGTACCCCACCATCTGGCAGGCATAGCTCTCAGTGCGACGTCCAATGCCTGGAACTGATGTTCCTCTGGTACTTCCCTTTCAAATTTATCAAGAAACAAATTTACATCTTCTATCCCATCATAATATGGTAAACTGCATACCTCACTGGATATACACCAGAGTGATTTAGTAAGTCGGTTGCATCACAGTGTTGTTACTTCATGCACTATATTCTTCCAATTCTCAAGCTCCTCATTTGAATTCGAGTTGCAGGAGATGTCATTTTCCCAAGTAAATTTTCCATCCACCATAGGATTGATCCAATCCTCGTTCCGTGCAGTAAGCTTATAGATCTGTTCAATATCATCCTCCTCATAATAATCTCAGACTGGTTCAGTATACCGTGCACCTTCGACTGGATCCAATGGAACAATGACTCTCAGTTCCTTATTCTCAAATGTCATGTTGCACTTCTTCAAGTTGATGAACGCATTCATATCAAATTCCTAATTGATTCCAAGCAATACCGGGTAGGGATTACTATCTCCACTATTTTGATTACCTCAATATCAAATATAGTGTGCATCCCTTCAATGTCTACAGTTACTCCATGTAAGCGTTTTATAGGAATAATCTTTTGTTGGTTCGCCATTCGCAGTTGAATTGGGGACCACTATAGCATCGAATTTCCCATTCTTTCCCATGTTTGTTTAGGCAAAACATTCACATCAGTTCCCAAATCTAAGATCATCTGGTCCATTTCAAATTCTCTAATTTGTGTGGACATTCTCATCTCCTAACCAATCCTTTTCTTACTTTTGTCTACTTTATGCACTGCACATTGTTCAGGTAGTGGCTTACCCTTGCCAGCGTAGTTGTATATTAACTCTGACAGTCCCTCCAATGTGTTCTAGTCTCTTAAGAGCTTCATGCAGGTTTGCAAGAAGGATTTCAATATTGAGGGATTTGTCTCCTGCGCAACAATGACCTCTTCAAGTTTCTCTTTTCATGCACTCTGATTCTTTGATGTGGAAGCTCCTAGATCCCCAAAGTTATTTTTCACCTCCACAAATGTTTCTTTTTCCTTATGCAAATCAAATTCAGTATCTTTTTCAGCAGCCCTGCACACCCATGTACTCTCTTTTGGTTGTTTCCCTGCAGCTTTATCTTCCCCAGTAGCTACATCGCTTCACGTAATATTAATGCTTGGGCCGTCCTCGGGTGGTTCTGACCTCATCATCTGGATGTTCTGAGTGGGCTGTTGGCTCTTCTTCTCATGCATATTTGCGATGAGTATAGGAAAATATTATATTACGTGGTTAAACTGTCGACAATATTGACAGGAGGGGTGTGTCGGGTTCTGAAAATGTTGCGCAAAGTGGTCTGGTTCCCCATAATTGTAACAAATAATTTGTCCACGACCTCTTCCAACTCCTCCCCCTCATCCTCTTCCTTGTCCCTGGAATCCTTCATGTGTTGCAGGTGTGCCTTGATCTGGCTGTGGGTGTGTGTCAGCCTATACTCTATATGTCAGAATTTTTTCCATCATGAACTCATAAATTCGATAATTGTGCTCATCATGGCCTAAAAACTTACAAAAATTTTAGAATAGTTGTTGGAGAGTTCGTATGAATTTCTGCAACAAATGGCAGTTGTCAGTTGAGCGTTTTCCTGTTAGTTGGCAGATAGCACAACAAGGAATTACACCATTACTTAATCCAGCAAAAGTTTCTAGCTTCAAGCAGTTATGACCTCCCACAGTTAAATAGTTCAGATATACTGGGCAATGATCCTTGTCATGACCATTTCCTTTTCACTTTAAGCACCATACTTCAGAACATGTCTCATTTTTTACCTCTTTTCCCTTTTTGATATCCTACAGCTCCATATGCAGGCTAGCTAGCTACATCTAAATCTGTTGCACTCCCAGATTCGTATCCTGAATAGGCAAAGCCTCCAAATTCATAGCAATTTCCAGTGCTTCAGCTTGCAATCCAAGCTTCTGTTGTGACAATGATAATCTCAAATGAGGCAACAACGTAGCAATATACCAGTCCTTATGTTGTTCGTCTGAAATATGTAGTTTAGTCTATTGTAGTAGACATTTCAGCCTTTGATCAATATCCCATTTAGATTCATTCACCTTCTGCTTAATTTCTTTGACCTCAGTCACATACTAGGCTTGATACTTTGGCTTTCTAAATTCATTATTCAACGCATCTTTTGTGTCTTTCAATGACGTAGTTGGATTATTCGTATTGTACTTAATATAACAAGACAACTCCTATCTTGCAATGTTGTGACCAGCTACGCTTTCTTTAGATCATAATCCGTTATTTGTTGTGACTTCCAAACAACATCTGCTACAAACTAGAATTGATTAGTGCCTTCTATCCCTGGACGCCTGAATATAGGTATCTTCATAGTGTTTTCCATACTAAATAGCCTAGGTGGAGGTGGAGGCGTAGGTGTGTGTGGTGGAGGTGATGGCAGAGGTGGAGTGGATGGATGTGGAATTCCCACAGTGCCCTGATCTACCGACTGTGGTGCACCTTTAGGTGTCTTTGGACTATTACTTTCTTCTTTTCTATCAGATGCTCCCAACAGAGGACTGTACTTAGCAATTGTCTCTAGATCTTTTCTAAACTGTTCCCCCCTTCCAGTAGCTCTCGTCGAGCGTCTTCTAAATATCAATTTAGTGGCATAACCCATTTCTCGCACAATATCATTTTAATCTAGGTTTTCATAGACTTCAGATACTTACCTCTTGGCCCTTTGAAAAATCGGTGTTCAGCTTCGCTATAACTGGCAAACGTATCGATCACGAACTCAGTGATAAATCCACCCAAAATATTATCGATCCAGTAATCAACAACCTTCGCAACCTTGTGTTCTGATCCTTCCAGGAGCTGCACTAACTCTGGAGTCCACACAATAGGGTTATCCAACTTCCTGGTAGGTTGACCATCTGCCAATTTAGCCAACCATTTCTATAATTCACATGGAAAAGAGAAAAAGAAAACTTTGTGTTCGTATGTATACAAATATCTCTGCAACCACTCTTCTTTCGACATACGCAGATTCTTGTTTTCTTGAGGTGCAAACTCGAGCAACTTCTGATCTATCCACTTCTCAAAAACCTTCTTTGTTGGTCCCCATGGACTCCACGTAACACGTCCCTCAGATAGATTTTGGTCCCGAAAACGAAACCATTTGTTGGCTTCAAGTGGCTTAGAGCTAGGTTCGAAGTCAACTGCGCTAAGCAACAAAACCCTACACTACTGACCCTTTCGAAAACAACCTACGTAGTGCAGGCTATAGTCTCACCTAAGGCAGTATTGGGGGATGCTAGAACCAAGATTCTGCATCCAGAGGGCATGTGATGTGTTTTTTGCAGATCTAGGGCTTTATCTTGACCTTCATGAACTCTAACCATTTTTTTTTTGACAAGTTCAGATGCTATATTAAATTTTGAAAAAGTTGAGGGAGTTCAGTTTCCTCAGGTACATAAGGTGCTATTGGCTGTCTTGATCAAGAGGTTTACAAAACAGAGCTACCTCCTTGATCCTTGTTCTACTATTTTTACTACGGCCTATTACAGTGCTGCTATAGCTTCTTATAAAAGTAAATAACAAAAAAAGACATTTACAAAACATTTAATCAATCATGATATGCTGGATTTGTCTGGCTGTAGATTCTTCCAGCTGGTTATCTCTTGCTTCCTGTTTGACACTAGATGAGCTGGTTGCCACTACATTTTTCTTCTCCATCATGAACTGAAGGATGGAGATGGATTCTTCCGCATGTGCACAACGGTTGGATAGATGCCGAAACTGCTCTTGTAGAGAAGATACTATGTGCATGAAGAGCTGGATCTCAGCCTTGTATTTGTCATTCATGAGGCGATTTTGATCTTCTATTCTTCGGTTCTGATCTTCAAGGCGACGATTCTTCTCCTCCAGTCTCGATTCCAGGAGCCTATGCTGCTCGTCCAGGACGGTCTGTTGGGTTCTGATCTCCTCCAGTTCGGCCTGTAAGTCTGCACAATGCAGACAATCCTCGCTACGTGCCATTTTTGGTGTGGAGCTGTGGTGAGAAAGGAGATTAAGAGCGTTAAGAGGCAGGAAGGCAGATTCAAAAGGGTTCAAATAGGCGGGAGCGTAAGAAGTGGAGTTAATGTGGTAAATTGTCCACTCTGTTTTGTCAGCAAAGGAATAACTCAGGCTGGGTAGATGACAGAGGATTTGGGCGGATAAAGCTATTAAGCTTAAGAGGACTCGTTGCAAAGATGAGAGGTAAGTGAGGGCGTGAAAGGGGGCAATGTATCTAAGAAGAGACCTAGACCGAGCAGCTGCTAGCTTGTGAAAAACAGAGACCGACGATATTAACAGGAAATGAGATATATTTAAGCAGTACAATACCAGAATAGGAGTAAGTCGAGCAGGCGGAGGATTTGCTTGAGCTTTCAGGTCGTCCAAGGATTGAACCGCGCGCGCTCCAAGATAGTTCCTTCTCTCAGAGTCTGTGATGCAGAACAAGTATTGCTGAGTGCTGAGATAAGGGTGAAGAGGGGTTATTATAAGCTGGAGCGGGCGTGAATCGAGGGGGGGATGATTCACGGGAAGGGCGTTTATCTGAGAGAGATCACACAATCCTATCCCGTATCTGCTTCCACCGGCAGTGGAATGATTGATGTCACTTGGTGGAGGGTGGTTCTGAGCTTCAACATTGAAATTGCAGGGGGTCGTCCTGTTCGTTGAATACTTTTTTCCGTCACACACTTTTTTGACTGCGTTATGCAAGGCGTTGCACATATAATCCGTATCCATGGTATGAGTTGGTGACTGTCGACGACGTTGCATCTTAGAGCGCCCATCAGTCTTCCACATGCACTATTAGCTCTGTTATATGCCTGTTTTTTTAAGTTCCGAAGAATGTGATAGAACTGTACATCTTCAAAATTTCAAAGGAGGAGTTTGTTGCGATTTATGATCTGTTGGAGATTGTAATTAGGTGAACTCTGGTTTTGGGCCATTAGGCGGATGATTATTGTAGAGTCCCCAAATATCATAGCCCTCCTAATTCCCAAATTTTTTAGTTGAAGGAGACCTTGATATAAGGCCAGAGCCTCAACACTATTATTTGTTCTTTTCCCTAGACTCCATTCATAGCTACAAATGGTATCCCCTGTTTCATCCACAATTAGCCCTCCGGCTCCAGCTTGACCTGGATTCGATTTTGAGGCTCCATCAAAATAGAGCGAGTTACAATTGCTACTCTGAACCCAAGTCTTAAAGTCCTGTTCTGAGAGTCTGATTTCCCAAGTTCTGGTTTGACTTTGATTTAGCCTGCCTTTTATTGGATCCCCCTAAATTTGGCCTTGCCTTTCCAAAATGTAACTGATGATGTTTCTTTCCTCCACTGTAAATTCTATTGCTTGGATTTTCCATGTAGTTTTGATTGCGATTGCCTCCTGGGCCAGGCTGTGCGCTTTGCTACATGTAATTCGAACATTGGGCTCTTTGTCTTGAATTTTTTTTTTTTGTTTCTGGACAGCCATATTCTCCATAGCAATGTGTTTGGAATGGTGTCCCAAACTCTTTTCACAAGTCTACTCCGCTTTTCTCTCCAAGGAAGCTTTTCTTCCAAGCATAAATTGTCTCAGCTATGCTTTGCTGAGTTTGCCAAGTTATATTGCCAAGGGAAGAAATTTGATTCCAACATTTTCTGGCAAAGGGACAGTCTATAAATAAATGGAGCATTGTTTCCTCAGCAGTACAGCAGTTGGGACATCTTGATGGGCCATTGATCCCTCTTTTACTTAAATTCTCTGCGGTAAGAACTTTACCTTTTAAGAGGAGCCATATGAAAAATTTTATTTTTGGTATAGCCTCTGACTTCCAAGTTATTTTCCAATGATTCCACAGGGGCATCTGGAAGGCGTTGTTGCAAATGTGATAGTGACCTGACTTTATGGTGTAGGTTGATCTTGAGGGGTCCCAACGGAGACCATCGATTTCATCTTTTTTAACAGGTGCCCTGTTATGGAGATGTGCTTTGAAGGCTTTGAAGCTGGCTTCTAGGAACGCCGAGATCTCCGGGAAGGCCCAGCCCATCCAAACATGAGAGCTTGGGTCCCAGTTAGAGATTTGTCCAAGACTGTGAATGCCTTTGCTGTTGAGAAGAAGAATGATGGGAATTGCTTCTTCAATGGTGTTCAATGGCTGAAGCCCCATAATCCTATTTGTGGCGAAATTGATGTTGTCCCCTCCCCCAGGAATTTTCGAAGTATTTTTCTTGAGGATGTGAACTGCTTTCTTACATAAACGCCAAATTTTGGAGGAGTCTCTGTTGGGTATGCTATCATCGAGAAGCTTTTGTCTGGGAGAATTGAGGTATTTGGTTTCCATGACTTGTTTCCACCATGCTGTGGATCCAGTGATTAGCCTCCATACCATTTTCACCCCAAATGCAAGGTTGAGAATTCTTGGGGCTCTAATTCCTAGTCCCCCTCTATCCTGAGATTGCATTATGTTTTTCCAGTTTACCAAGTTGAACCTGCTCTTTTCTTTTTTCCCCCTTGCCATAGAAAATGTCGGAGAGCGACTTCCAATTTATGATGAAAAGTAGCAGGAGCTTGATAGAGAGTGAATCGATAGAGAGGTAGGGAAGTTATACCTGACTTGAGGAGGATAAGCCTACCTGTCGGATTGAGCCAGAGAGTTCCCCATTGCTGAACTTTTCTTTTAACTTTGTCTATAATTTCATTCCATGTCTCCGCTTTTAAAGGCCCCAGACTCACAGGCATACCTAAGTAAGAGAAGTGCTCCCATTTCATTTTGTATGTGACTCCAAATATGTTGGCAATACTATGGGCCACTTGATTGGTTATGTTCCAGCCATATACACAACTTTTGTGAAAATTAACAACTCCTCCTGAGTAGTCCATATATTGGTCGAGGAGGGTCTTGAAGCGCCTTGCTATAGTGGTCGAGGCTCCCCCAATCAAGAGAGTATCGTCTGCAAATTGAGAGTGGTTGATGTTTTTGACTCCATTCCCATATTTAATTCCAGTTATGAGGCCCACTCTTCTGTTATGGTCCAAGGCTTTGCTGAATGATTCTGCCATGAGAATGAATAGGTAAGGGGATAGAGGATAGCCTTGTCTAAGTCCTCTAGAAGACTGGAAAGCTTCGCATGGGCGACCATTGATCAGGGGGGATATCCAAGGTCCAGATAGGCAGGCAGCTATGGTGTTGATGAAGGAGGAATCAAAGCCCATTTTTCTTAAAACAACAAATAAAAAGGAGTGTCTTACCCGGTCAAAGGCATTAGCCAGATTGAGTTTGAGCACGAATCTTTTTTCTTGTCTTGATAGACTTGAATGAATGGCTTCTTGAACCAAGATTATGGAGTCATGAATCTGTCTATTGGAAATAAAACTGCCTTGATTTTCAGATATCAAAGACGGGAGGAGAGGCTTGAGTCTTGTGGCTAGGATTTTCGTGAATATCTTGTAAGAAGAATTGCATAAGGATATTGGCCGAAATCTTGAGAATGAGGTAGGCCTATTCTCTTTGGGGATGAGAGCGAGAAAGGTAGAGTTGGTGAAGCCTCCCATTTTCCCTTTTCTTTGCACCCCTCTTAGCATTTTTGTAAGATCCTTTTTGATCAGCTACCAGTATTCCCTATAGAAGCTGATGGGGAATCCGTCTGGCCCAGGTGCTTTATCTGGCTGCAATGTCCAGATTGTTCTGCTGATCTCTTCCTCTTCGATTTCACGATTTAGTATATCGTTTAAATACTTAGTGATGCCTTTGGGAAGGTATTGGAGCAAACCTGAATAATCTTCCTCTTCTTGGCTTTCAGTGAGAAGATCCCTGTAATGGGAGGAAGCAACCTTTTTCATATCTTCTTGATTGTTGTGTTTGTTGCCTTCGCTGTTAATAATGGAGCTGACGTTGTTCCTTATTCTTCTAGCAGTGGCTTGTTTGTGAAAATAAGCTGTATTTTTATCCCCTCCCTTCAGCCATAGTTGCCTAGATTTGATCCTCCATTTAATCTCTTCCTCTCTGTTGATATACATAAGCTGTCCCTGAAGATCGCATTCCTGAGTTTTGAATTGGTGGGAGAGCCCGTGGTCCTCTATTTGGGTCTGCACTTCTTCCAAAGCTTGCTTTATTTTTTTTTGTCTCCTCTGGCTCCTGATAGCTGTTTTTGGCCCATTCCTTGAGTGCTCTTCTGACATTCCTGATTTTGGTCTCCCAAATATAGCTGGGCGACCCCTCTATGTGCTGTCTCCAGACCGTTTCAACAATTGCTCTAACCGAAGGATTATGAACCCATAACGGGCTGAACTTGAAAGGAATCGGTCCTAAGGGGTGATGAGGCTCCAGCGTAAGAAGGATAGGGTAGTGATCAGAGGCAGAGGAGTTGAGAATGTTAGTGTACCCAACAACAAAGGTGGATAGGAGAGATATATTTACCAAAAATCTGTCCAGGCGCTCCATGATGTTGCCGGCTCCCAATCTTCGATTGCTCCAGGTATATCTTCGATTTTTGGGTATGATGTCCACCATCTCGTTCTCCCGCATTATTGCCTCCAATTGGTTTCTGAAAGGGTCATGAATGAAGTTACCACCTCTTTTTTCATTAGCGTGGAGTATCAGATTGAAATCTCCAACTATTATGATATTGGTAGTATGTTCGCTCTCAATGCTTTCCCTTAACTCATTCCAACAAAGCTCCTTTTCCCTGTAATGGTTAGGTACATAGACATTATATATGATTAGACTTCTGTCCTCCTTTTTGCTGTCCAGTTTGGTCCTGATCCAGTTTTGATTGATGGTAGCTGAATCACAATTCCAGTGCTGACTATTCCAAATGGTAACTATTCCTCCTGAAGCTCCTTTGGAGCTGCTGACGACACCTAAGTATTGCTTTTGGGTATCAATGATTTTTTGCATTTCTTGCTGATTTTGTTTGGTCTCTTGGACCAGCAGTATTTCAGGTCTTTCACTGAAGAGGAGATCTCTCAGGGCTGTTATTTTGGAGGGGTGCCCCAAACCCCTACTGTTCCATGAAAGAACTTTCATCATGATGCATTGGTCATACGGAGAGGTGCTCACCTCTCAGGGTCTTTCCCTGCTGCTTCTTTTTCCTTATGTCCGGTTATAAAGGATTCCATTGGAGTTTGAAATCCCAGCGCTATATCCTTCTGGGTACTTTCTTCTCGGTGCTGCTTGGCTGATTTCCTTCCTGGGCCTGGCTTTTTATGAAAATCACTTGTGGTTCCCATCTCTTTAGAGGAACTTCTGGTAGATCTGGAAGGGGGGGCCTCCTGGGAGGGCTGAGAGGAAGTCAA
>APFE031531149.1:828-15172 GCA_000404065.3 Pinus taeda
AGTCTGACCATTTGCAAAATCTACCTTTGTTGAGGAATCCATCTTGTGTTTTCTCTTTGCGAAACTTCGAAAAAGCTTGTGTTAAAAGTTTGGATTTCATTTTTACAAAAGAGAACAAAAACATTACTTGTTTTTTCACTGATTTGTGATTCTGGACAAGTTAGCCCTTGGTTTGCTTATCACCAAGTAAAACATCCTTGAAAAAAAACATCTTGTAAGCTTTTACTTCAAGTAGTTTTTTATAGTTTGTAGATCTTAAGATTTGCTTTATTCATAGTTTTCTCAAGATTTGCTTCAGTCATAGTTTTGAATGTTTTTTGAAAAATACAAAAATCTCTTTTGAAAAAAGTTTGTTTTGGTAGCATTTGAGCGTTTGAAAGAAAAAACTCAAGGAAAAACAAAAGCTGCATAGATGAGAGAATGATTTGAAATAGGAATAGGTACAGAAGTGGGCGCAACATGCACTCACGGATGAAACTCCGCCCATACAAGTTATAGATCTATCCCAACAACTAGCACGGAGTAGACATGGTGAGTAGTGTTGCTGATCGCATGCAAGGGAATTTAGCAGCATGCATGTCATTGTGTGCACTCATGCGATCCCACCCATTCAGCACACTCACCAAGGAAAAGATAAGAAGAAATTCTGATTGGAATTGAACATGTAGTTGACAGTTGATGTGGATGACCATCAGAACGCACTAGAATATCAGCACGGACACTATGCATCAGTGTTTTTCCAGTTCGGGTGCACCAAAGAAGACCATGTGCATGCTAGTAGATGAGTTGGATGGTCGAGCCATACCAATGCACACGAATGCAATGAAGGCAAGAGTTCTCTTCAGCAAGATATCACCATGGAGCACATGCACACCATCACGGATGACCAAGCTTGGCATCAACTCACCATCTTCACCATCAAAAGCATGTCAAAGAGTTGGTCTCACTACAATGCACTGAGTGTCAATGATATCTTGTATGGCTTGCTCAAGCCATTTTATCTCACATGGGAACATGTGCATTGTAATGTAACGTCTTGCCTAGTGGGAGTTCAAGTGTTGAGAGTTGGATGTAACAGTCATGGAGTAGATGAAGAGTCATGAGGGTAGACGAACTGTCACAAAGGGGAATGTCGAGGGTCACCCCACCCTTTGTTATAAATAGAACCTCATAACTCATTGTAAATGCTTTTGGTCAGTCAAGCTTCCGATAGGACTATCTTAGAGAGAGCTTGGACAATATTGTAATGAGCCTTTTCTTCTCCGCTGCATAGAGCTAGTACATCTCTTTGGAGGAGCAGGTGGTTGTGGATGTAACATTTCACTGTCAGAACTAGTGGTTATACATGGACGTATTGTATGACTGGAACTTACACTTATTAATATAACAGAGCTAGCATGTTTCATGCATATGTTGTATTGTATTCTATGCTATCTGGTTTACTCTAAATGATATATGTATTTTTTTTCTTACGCATGCATGTATTGATTTTTTTTTGTATCCATGTATGAATATTTCTTAAACATGTTGTTGGGTTAACCATCACTTTGGATTGCTAACCAACTTGCCTTCCATGTTGTGATGCATCTTTACTCGTGCGTTCCCTTCTTAACCCCGTGTTATCACAGGTTTCCAAGGGGCCCACTCATCTCAACCCCCGTGTGTTTGAACCTCTGATGCACCTTCCTTGGCTTGCTGCAATTGTCGCACCCTTGCTACCAATAGAGACATTTTACTTGCCTCTGTGTGAAATCGCGGTCAAGGCATTACCGTACGACCCACTGCTAGGACTCCTACACCAAACGGTCTGAGGTATAATTGGGACTTCTTATCGAGGAGATCCACTGACATGTTGGTGATTCTAGCAACGTAAACATTTTGGTGCTAGAAGGAGGGCCAAATGACAAATTGAGTCCTCACATCTAATTTGAACCTCTACATATCTATCATGACTAACTACAGAGTTTCTCTTCTGGAGTGTATGTATTATGGAAACGACTTCATAATCTCAAAAGAGCTCTCGGATAACTTGTCACATAAAACATTTGATGGTGGAGGCCATGTAGCCTTGGTTAGGCACGCAGTCAAAGTTGTAGGCTCATGCGAAAGACATGGAATATTTGAAGAATACATGACCTGCACGTTGTTTGTCTACATGCTTCCAGGGCACCCCATGCACTAGTGTGCCATGCTGCCCAAACAATCTATTCATTCTCTTGCTAATCTAGTCGCAGAGATAGACCGTGCTTTCAATCACTTTAACCATAAAGCACTCAATCAAGAAATTCTGAAATTACGAAAAGAACCCGATGAATCCGTTGATCAGTTTTACACATGCTTTTGTAATCTTGCATACTGATTTCCCAAAGATGAAATTGATTGGGAATTTATTTATGGAATATTTGAGTATCTTCTTCACATATCCGAACCCCGCTCAACACACTTTGGTGAAGGAGTTGCGCAATCACAGGCAAGCACAGTTGCTATCACAAGTGACTGTCTACCTTCACCTCATAAAACAACTCTACCACCATAGAGTGATGTGGGAGATCATGTACACACATTTGTTGAACTATCACATCCTCCCACCCTACCTACTCTTGATATCTATGCAGATTTTTCTTGCCAGCCTATTAGTTGTCACGTGGATTCGTTCCCTCAACCTCCATCCCTACATTCAGTTGATCCTTCGGATTGTACTATCTTGTGTTCTTCCATTCCAGACTCCTCACCTACTATGAATGAGGATCAAGTTATCGATGGCATTGGTATTATGTAGCCAACATGTGCCATCATTCATGATAAGTGTGTGCGAGAATATAAAGAAGAACCCATGGTGAAGGATAACTCCCTTCCAACCACGCCTCGTCTGATTTATCTTCACATCCCTTGTAATTCTACCACTACTAATTTCCCCTATGAAAACCCATTTCCAGATGTTTCTACTTCTGATCATTCACAAGACATGTCGGATGTCAATCTATCATCATAGTGCAGAGAGGACACATCTTCCTTTGAAAATTTGTCCAATAAGCCATTTGTCATTTCTAAAAACATAGAGGGTGAACATCTTTGCTTCTCATCTACCCCTCTGCCAGATTCATCAAATCATGAGGATTCCGACAAACATCCTAAATCTTCTGATCTTGGTTTTCATGATCTCTCTACTTCTTCATTTGATCATGATGTTGATTCAATCGTTTTTAATCTAAGGCACTGGTCTATGATGATTTATCTATCGAAAAAGTCAAAACCCTCCAGATTTTCGAGGCACTTTAGCTCGAGCCGATGGTTATGTCAGGTCCTCACTATCCTGAGGTTGGTTTCACTTCCGATTAGAAAAGTGTTGAAACATGTAAGGCTCCTCATTGTTAAACACACATGGGCAACAAGAATAATCTAAAGGATAAAACATGAGAGTACATTTTTATTAACAAATGATTTACATTTATTGTACATGTTGTGATCGTTGGGTTTCACATCCCATGGTCTCTTGGACTCCTTTTGTCTGTTTGGCTTCCACACTAACCCATTGAGGATTAGGTGTCCAACATTCCCCCCCTTAATCTGAAGGGTTATGTATGAGTCGAAGAAGAGAGTTGTAATACAAAATGTGCAAAAATGCATGACAACACTAGGCTGAATGTGCTCTATGAAATGTTGGTATAAAGGGCGGTGGTTTAAGGATGACCACCAACACTAGAACGCTTAGTGTAGTTCCTGGAGCCCTTCCAAAACTGGCAAGAAGCTGAAGTCTTCTGCTAGAGGAAGTGCTCCTATTGTTTTGAAGAGGGAAACCTTAAACCATGAAAGAGAGGTCTCACCCCACAAAAAAGGGAGAACTTCAACCAAAAAAAGGAAGTCTCAACCTGTGATGGTTTAAGGATGACCAACAACTTTGGAATGCTTAATGCAATTCCTGGAACTCTTCCAAAATTGGCAAGAAGATGAAGTCTTCTGCTAGAGGAAGTGTTCTCAATTTTGTTCCTAGAATTCTTCCGAAACTGGCAAGAAGCTGAAGTCTTCTACTAGAGGAAGTGTCCCAAATTACCAATAGAAGGCATGCTCAGGGGCATCTTTGTTTCTGTCTAGAACTTTGAATCTAGTATGGCAGGTTGTGGCTCAAGCTCACTTGATGTCGCTTTAAAGCTTGTAGATAACCATCATTTCCCCCCCTGCCAGATACAAGGTGAGATGATGGAGAAAACTCAACTACAAGACTGTTCAATGCCCTGGAACAAGTTCTGACATGTGTTTGGAATATCTTCTTGGCTGTTGATGCCCATTGCCAAGAAGCGATCCATCCAAGATGAATCTTTGTTCATGCAGGACGTTTGTTTCTGAAGCATCTGTGTGAAGAATGGGTGGTTTTATGACAGTGCTTACGTGGATGAAGATCAAAACAGTGATCTTTTAGATGGCCAACTCAGTCACAGTGTTGGCATTTCACAATCTGTTGTTGTTGTTGTGGATGAGGGGCAGAATCTGGAACAGCTGAAGGTGAACTATCATGAAGAACAGGTGAAGATGAATCATCCTCAAGAAATCCAACAGTTTGAAATTGAATTGGCTTTGAGTAGTTTGGAATATTAAAGGAAAAGTCCTTGTCATATCCAAGACCAGTTCTATGCTTGTTGTGGACAAGCTGTTCCCAAGGTATGATGATGGGCTTGGGAAGTGCAGAGCGAGTTTTTGCATCTACATGTACAGTTGCTGCTTTATTGGATACTAAATCTGAACCAACTGTAACATTATTGACTTGCTTCTGATGGGTTGTAGTCTCAATGTTCTGAACAGAAAGATGTTCATAATGATGACTCTTGTGTTTTAATTCTTCTTGATGTAGCTAAGTTTCGAGCTGCAAAAAATCAATTTTCTCTTGTGCATTTTGTAGACAGACCTGAATGTTTGTGAGATAAACTTTTTTGATTTGGAATGTGTCATCAACAGTAGATTGTATAAGAGTTTTCATGAACTCTAATACTTCAGTAATTGTAGCCATTTTTCTCAACATAAATGCACCACTAGAAACTTGTTTTAGTATGAGTTGAGGTGAAAATGTACCCTAAATAATCATAATGCTTGCAAAACATTTTTGATATATCTCCATAAACATGTTAAACACTAAAGGCCCATCATTCCAAGGTGCATGTATAACAACATTGGCTTCAAAGACTCAACGTAGCACTTAACCATCAACACAATAACAATACTATACCAATCCAAAAGACATGATTTCAACGTATATCCTTCAACGCTATATGTGAAGAGCACCTTCAATGAGCATGTAAAGAGCGGAGACACACTAACCATATAACCAGCACATGAACTACTATAAATTCACGCTATCCAAACATATAATACAACATATAGGAGGCATATATTCTCTTCACACGAACGCTTTTGTCACAATTCAGCTTCAATGTTCAATGTACATACAACACATACATTCCCATAGATTAAGAACACAAACCAATATATCTCTGCCAAAATGCAAGGATGAATATGGACTAGAACTCTTCCATTATAAAATCCTTCCCTATGCCATTTATTATCATTATTCTTCTTCGAGTCTAGGGCACTTGAATCCCAGAGCCTCTGTGCAGTTCGATTTGACGGGTGCGTGAATCTATCCAGCAAACTGTTGGATATAAATCAGATTAATCTGCAGCAAAACTTTGATTTAAAATGAACATTCCAACGAAGCACCTTCTATGAGTCCATTGCATTGAGTGAGGTGCGCAAGTTCAACTCAGATAAGTTTTGGCAACTGAGGCATTGCAGAACCTTTAGATTCCGAGATGATCTGGCTAATATCGAATTAAATAACAATAAAGCTTACTCTTAAAACACAGGATGTATAAAGATCAATTCGAAAACCACGTGATTAGCTTTGAACTCCGATAAACTGCGAAATATAGCAGTTTTTCCAGCCTCTGCCACCGATTTGTCACTCACCTCAAATTATATAAAAAAAAAAAATTTGCACATCGATGTAAAGTCTTGGAATACGCAATTCACCATAAAAAAACTAGCTCGGCCCTCCTGATTTGCAGATGATTTAAGCCTGGAATTAATGGAGAATTTGTCCCTCTAATTTCACATAGGAAATCCACCGAAAACTCTTTATAAATCCGTCTCCAAATTCTAAATGCAAATACGTATCAGCTCAGCCTCTTGGAAGCTATGATGAGATTAGTGTCGTGTGGGTTGGTAAATTTGCTGATGCAGGAATGAGTCACATTGGTTGGTTTGTGAGCAGTCACAACGTAGTTCCAGATGCTCATCTTGATTAGCTTCTTCGCCTTGCAGTCTCTCGAATTTCTTTTTCTTCTACGAGACTTCGGGAGCAAATACATCAAGAATCAAAGCCCGCTACTTTCATTTCACTAAACTCATGAAACCCATCTACCAAAATTTTCGGCTCAACAACAGGAACTAAACCATTCTCTTGGCAGATGATAGAATAACGAGCAAGGCCATTTGCATTGTAAAAGAGCATCTGGACGTTGAGATCTTTCCCTCCGCCGCTTCCATCACTTTCTAGTTACAGCAGCCTGTGAGATTTATGCTCAAACCCATCGAAGTCACCTCTTGCAAATACTTGTAGGTGAATCGCCAAGTTGGACGCTTACAGCTGCATTTCTTCCTTTACGAATCCAACAAACTAGCCTCGCAACAACATGACGTCGATTCTCAGCCGGAAAACTACAAAGGTGTCGCCGCTTCCCCCAAGGAGCCCAAGGCCATTACAGTGTCCAATCTCTCGAGCTTAAGACATCATATTCTAAAATTCTCATGCAAGAATCTGTCAAAGAAACAAGTCGTTCCAGTTAATTTGAAGCCAGGAAGTCCAATCAAGGACGACGATCTGAGTCTTTTCAAGTGACTTCGACTGTCGCCGGAGATCAGTTGTTTGAATCCAAGAACTGTGTTAACACTCCAATGTTCAAATCAATGAACAACATTAATAAATGGAGAGGCCAAGGTATAGATGGAGAGGCCATTCGATGGATGGGGCAATGATCAATTAAATATACGATGCGTTCTGGTTTCTAATGGAGCAGTGGTAGAACTATCACGCAGTCAGGATTATGAGATGGCTTCAATGAAGCAGTGGAGCATTTGAATCGCATTTCACAAAATTTTGAGTTTAGCTTGAACAATATTGAATCTCTGGTTCGTATCCGGTAGGTCAGACCAGAGAATATAAAATGTCTATGACACTGACACAGTGAGACAGCGTTTGCAGCAGGTCTCTTGACAGAGGGCACAGACAATATCAAAAACGTATATGACACTACCTAGGGTAGCTATAATAAGGTGCAGCGATAGGTGAATGATTAATAGCAAGATCTAGTGGGGCAGAGAGCCCAATTTAGGTCTTGCGTTCTAACAATTGTAGATTTCAGAGAGTCTAGATAATGATGAGGTTTAGAAACAAACTCACAGAAAATGACCACAAAACATTAGTGGCTCAAATTGGAGAAAGACCAGCAATCGCCCGCTCTGATACCATGTTAAACACACATGGGCAATAAGAATAATCTGAAGGATAAAACATGAGAGTACATTTTTATTAACAAATTATTTACATTTATAGTTCATGTTGTGATCGTTGGGTTTCACATCCCAAGGTCTCTTGGACTCCTTTTGTCTATTTGGCTTCCACACTAACCCATTGAGGATTAGGTGTCCAACTCTCATCACTCTTTGCTTTGCATTGAAGATCAACCAAACACCCAGTTTTCGCTTCCTCCACTCAAACTACATGATCCCATTGCTCATGTGTTAGAGGAATCTTACACATCAATTACACATGCACAACGTAAGTGGTCTACCTTTCTCACGTTTGCTTGCATGTCATAGTCAAGAGAATGCATACACTCAACATCTGCACATAGTGTAGCACAACACCAAGGCAACTCCACATAGTGCATATCATGCACTTTCACTCATATTTATTCTATGGTCGCTTGTAAGCTCAGAGTGTGTCCGCCTTCATCATTATATATTTCATGCTTGCTGATTTGCACAACTACGATATTCACAAACCGTGCCTTCACCAACATGGGTCAACCAATGCACTGGTGGCTGCATTGGAAATATCACTTCACATGATCAGGCCCATGCATTGTTAGCTTAGGAGTAGGAGTAGTGTTTTCTTTCAGTTTGCTTGCTTGCATACTTGTCTCCTTTCTTTATCTGTTTGCTTATTGTTTTCTTGCTTGTTTTCTTACTCACTTTTCTTTTGCATTTACTTATGTTTATGCTTTTCTTTGTTGTTTGTTCACTTGTTTTTGTTCATAGGTTAGTTTCACATGAAACCATGCATGACTCTTGAAACAAGCTAGGTAAAGTACAAGAGGCCTTGTGCAGCTATCACTACATAGTTATCTATCATCCTGGCTCTATATGAAGAACTTGTTACTTTTAGTCCATGATACGTCGATGGAAAATACGTACTATTCGAAATGAACCTTAGTGAAAACAAAATGCTTGCATGCTAACTAGTGTCACCTACTCTAGTCGGTTGTTTTTGGGTTAACCCTTATCAGCTCAGTCAAGTAAAGAAAGGTAGGGGGGAAACCTTAATAAGCACGTTAGAGGTATATAATAAACTACTTCTTTAAAGGAAAAACCCCTTCTACTCTCAATAAGTTGGGATCCTCTCAATAAGTTGGGATCCCTCTTCCACCTCTGAAATGAATAAGTGTTATGCATAGTTATGAAAAAATGAAAAAAAAATGAAAGTGGAAAATTTAAAAAAAATGAAAAAAATGAGTAAGGCAAAAGAAGAGAAAGGCTTCCTACAGAGAGGTGATGCAAATAACTTCGCCAGGGTACTAACCAGGCTCTCTGGCTCTCTGGCAGCAGAGCCATGCTTGTGTTCTTGCGTGACTCCGTCAGGGTACTGTCTAGGCCTGTTGGCAGTGGAGCAACACCATAGATGAAACTAAGACTCTGACGACTATACTACTTGGGCACCAATATACCCCTCAACCCATATCGAAACAACTGTGTTGACTTGTCTTAGAATGTGTGTCAATCAACCAAGATATCAACAGATGCTACATCTTAAAATCAAGCAAGTGTGGAAACCAAGACGAATTGAGAACTGAACAATACTTCTAGAGGTATTAGACTTGCTTTTCATGAACAAGGTCCATTCAGGGAGCTAGAGTTCTACCAGTGTGTCGCCATGTGTTGTAGCGGCTACAACCACCCTCAAAATTTTTTCCTTAGCTTCATTTTGGAGCCTCCTTACCAACCTTTCATAGCAACATGTATTGCCTTGTCAAGTACACAAGCTTCAATGATTTTCTTGCAAAATGACAGCCTATCCATCAAAGCTTGTTGCATCCCCCTCACAGGTTGTTTCACTGGACTTAGTCCAGCTACGAGCTGAGCAGCTCCCTCAAGAAATTATGCAATTCTAGAGGGAAACCATCCTTCCCTCTAGAAATTGCATAATTATGTCTGGAAGCCTACTGGGCTCCAGAATTGCGCAATTCTTCCTGCCACTATTCACTGAGAAAATTACGCAATTCCTCCCAGCACGACTACTCATCCCAGAAAATGCGCAATTTTGGGAAGTAGTCAGTTGTGTAGCCTATAGATTGCGCAATCCCTCTGGGCAGCCAACCTAGCTTCTTCCCAGAAATGCGCATTTTTTCCTCCTAGTTGAGTAGATTGTTACACGTGCAGTTGAGTTGATTGATCCCCTTCGGGACTGAGCAAACCTAATTTGCATGCATGGGCTTCTCCTCCCAAGGCAGCGTGCAAAGGCATCCCTTGTTTCAGGGATCTATGTTTAGCAGTTGGAGGTTACATGCGAGGATCATTTCAAAAACCTTCCACCAAGTGTCACTTTCCCTAGATTTGTGGCATGCACGTCACAACCTCAATTTTATCAAAACTCATCAACCGGACAATGCAGAGCTCATTCCTCACATTGATCTTGTAGCTCTGACATCCCACATTACATCTAGGAGTTTTTGGCACATTTCACTTAGTTGTTTTGGGGTAAGCCCACTTTTCATGTCTCGCACTATGTTTCTAGAGTTTTTTGTGTTTCGCTTCGTATGAATGATGTCTTCTTGATTTCAGTTAGCGCTTGTTGTCGTTTTGATACATACTAGCTTGTTCTAGCACCATTTTAGTTTTTGTTAACATCTCACTGTTGTCGCATGCATGACATTGTTTTGCATGGACGGTAATCGTTACGGCGACTCGCTTCACACACATGCATGCTTTCCCATTTTCCAAATCCTGCACTTGTTGTTTGCATCAATGATCATTCACTTTTGTTTGCACTCATCTCATCATGCTTTCACACTTCTCATGTCTTCAATTACCCATCGGTTGGACTAGACTGCCTTGGCCTGGACCGGGCCTTACCCAGCTAGCACTACACATTTCTGGAAGAAAAAGATCTGCCTTCCATCCAAAAATTGCGCAAGTCTAGCTAGGTACTGACCTCTGGGCATGCATTAAGCAATTCTTGGAGGCAGTGTCTTGTTGGCCCTAGAAACTGCTCAATGCAGCTAGCTAATTACATGTCACTGTTGACTGAAATTGCGCATCGTGAAGTTTCGGTCCTCGGCAGGCCAAGATGGACTGTGCATTATTGAGTTCCAGTAGTCAGTCAGCCTATTGACAGCCTGGAATGTTCCTTGCATAGTTTTTGTAGTCAACCTCTCAACCTCCCGACAGAAATTGCGCAACCTTCATGATTAGTCACACAGGTATGTTGCAAGTTAGTTCTCAAGTTTGTTTTGGTTTTTGACTGACAGGTTTCTTTCCATGAGTGTTGCCATGTCCAAAAGTATCCCAAGTGTTCATCTTCCTCTCAACAGCACAAGCACAATGGCCTTCAGGAGATCAAAGTCAAAGGACACCTTTGAGAGCACAACGTGGGTTGCAACCAAGCAAGTGTCTATGAACTTGCCTACCCATGAAGATTTCAAGTTGTTCGTAGATAAGGGCATCAATATATGATGGTAGGAGCATCACAGCAAGCAGCACCATGAACAACAGCTAAAGGCAACATACCAGATGCAACGAACGCAAGAGGAAGGTTGTTGGCAACACATAGGCAGAACAAAGTTACAAGATCAAGCAGATCCACTTGTGATGAAAGTAACTTTGGAGACTCAGGCTATGAGGTGATGGTGCAACATGAAGATGGCATGAAGGCAAAGAACGGAATAGAGAAAGAGTTGCATGTGTTGAAGTAGCAACTCAAGGAAGAGTAGGAGTTGCGTAGATGAGTGAATGAGTTGCAGCAGGAATAGGTACAGTAGGGGGCACAACATGCACTCACGGATGAAGTTGTCTCGTACAAGTTATAGATCCATCCCAACAGCTAGAATGGAGCAGACATGGTGAGCAATGTTGATGATTACATGCAAGGGAATTCAGCAACTTGCATGTCATTGTGCACACTCATGTGATCCTGCCCATTCAGCACACTCACCAAGGCAAAGACAAGAAGCAAGTCTGACTGGAGCTGAACATGCAGTTGACAATTGATGCGCATGACCACCAGCACACACTAGAAGATCAACACAGACACTATGCATTAGTGTTTTGCCGGTTTGGCCGCACCCAAGAAGGCCATGTGCATGCTAGTAGATGAGTTGGATGGAGGAGCCATACCAATGCACCTAGATGCAACAAAAGCAAGAGTTCTCTTAAGCAAGATGTCACCATGGAGCGCATGCACACCATCACAGACGACCAAGCTTGGCATCAACTCACCACCTTCACCATCACAAGCATGTCAAAGAGATGGTCTCACCACAATGGACTAAGTGTTAGTGATGTCTTTCATGGCTTGCTCAAGCCATTTTGTCTCACATGGGCACATGTGCATTGTAGTGTAACATCTTGTCTAGTGGAAGTTCAAGTGGTGATAGTTGGATGTAATAATCATAGAGTAAATGAAGAGTCATGAGGGTAGACGAACTATCACAAAGGGGAATGTCAAGGGTCACCCCACCCTTTGCTATAAATAGAACCTCATAACTCATTGTAAAGGCTTTTGGTCAGCCAAGATTTCAATAAGACTATCTTAGAGAGAGCTTGGACAGTATTTTAATGAACCTTGATTTCTCCACTGCATAGAGTTAGTACATCTCTTTGTAGGAGCAAGCAGTTGTGGCTGTAACTTTCTGATGTCAAAACTAGTGGTTAGACATGGACATATTATATGACTTGAACTTACACTTATTAATATAGTAGATCCAGCACATTTCATGCATATGTTGTATTGTATTCTATGCTATCTGGTTTACTCTAAATGCTATATGTATTTTTTTGCTTACGCATGCATGTATGGACTTTTCTGTGTATGTATGTAGGAATCTTTTGAAACATGATGTTGGTTTAATTATCACTTTGGATTGCTAGCCAACTTGCCTTCCATGTTGTGATGCATATTTTCTCATGTGTTCCCTTCTTAACTCCGTGCTATAACAGGTTTCCAAGGGGTGCACTCATCTCAACCCTCGTGTTTTTGAACCTCTTATGCACCTTCCTTGTCTTGCTGCAATTATCACACCCTTGCTACCAACAGAGACATCTCACTTGCCTCTGTGCAAAATCGCAGTCAAGGCATTACCGTACGACCCACTGTTGGGACTCCTACACCAAATAGTCTGAGGTATAATTGGGACTTCTTATCGGGGAGATCCCCTAAAATGTTGGCAATTCCAGCACCATCAATAGGTAGCATACATGCCTTCATCACTGCATCAAGAAAACTCCCATAGCATACCCACTCACATTTGTCTCCACTTCAAAGAGTCGCTGCAAGTTTGGTAATGCTAGAACTGGTTCTTGGTTGATCTTCTTCTTTAGCTCTTCAAAATCCCTTTGCTTGCCTTTTCCCCACTGGAAACTCTTGCCACTTGCAATTATGGCTTGGAGCGATGTTGTTACCATTGAAAATGAGGCTATGAATTTCCTCAGGTATTGTGTTTCCCCAATGTAACTCTTGACCTCAGAAAAGTTAGTAGGCAATTGCTGGGTTGTGTTATATTCTTTCCACGACAAGCCCACGTAGTTAACCAGGGGGTTAGAGGGGGGTAGAGCCCCCCCTTCATTGCGCTGATTGTACAGTAGGGGGGGTCACATGGGGTTTGAGGTGTACTCGTAACCCCACTTTATGGGGTCCGGGGCAGCGCCTCGGAAAATTTTGGTTTTGGACCCTATGTTAGGTTGGGCAGGCCCACCTATGGTTTTGTGCATGATTTTCACACATGTTTTTTGGACGCGATGGTTTTTCATCCATGGTATTGGATGCTTCGACATGTATAAATATGTATTGTAACATTGAAAGGAACATAATTAAAAATCAAGCTGGTAGTCCCGGATTTGGGATCCAGGGGAAAATCTCTATGTATATGTGTTTTATGTGTTATGCTCTCGCATTGTTTATTTTCTGTGTTTTAGAATTCGTATGCAAGTAATTTCTGTACGGGGTTAAAACCGACATTTGGTATCAAAGCTATTTTGGCTTCAAGAGGATGACTTTGATGCTGAGGGGTTTCTCTCGGGCGTGTGGTAGACCCTGTTTAGTGAGAGATCTGTGAGATCAATTCTAGTGGTGAAAGAAGATCGTGAGCAGTGGAAAGATAGAGATCAAAAAATTTAATGGTCAAAGTTTTGAGTTGTGGAAACTCAAGATGGAGGATCTATTGGTGGATAAAGATCAATGGATCGCGGTAGATCCGGGTACTAAACCAACGGGAGTGTCCGATGAAGAATGGAAGAAGTTGGATTGGAAGGCAAAGAGCACAATACGATTGTGTGTCTCAAATTCAGTATTGTTGAATGTATCAGGGGAAGCTACGGCGAAGGCTTTATGGGACAAGTTAGGGACTTTGTACCAATCTAAGTCTCTGGTGAATAAGTTGTTCCTGCGGAAAAATATGTATAACCTGAGGATGAAATATGGAGACTCAGTGACAGAGCATCTGAATGCATTTAATACTGTGGTAAGTCAGTTATTATCTGTTGATATTAAAATTTCAGATGAAGATAAGTGCATCAGTTTGTTGTGTCCTCTACCAGACTCGTGGGATAGTCTGGTTATTGCAATAGGTAGCAATGCAACTGCTTTGCAGTTTGATGAAATAGTCTCAGCCTTGCTGACGGAGGAGATGAGACGGAAAAATATGGACAACCAGAATGGTGATGCCTTGTCTGTACGAGGACAGTCCCAGAACAGAAACAAAAATAAGTCATCGAGTGGGAGATCTAAATCTAGAGGGAGATCTAAATCTCCAGGAAAACCTACAAAGGTGGTGTGCTGGAAATGCGGAAAGGAAGGGCACTT
>APFE031531153.1:0-14402 GCA_000404065.3 Pinus taeda
TTGCCTCTGAGTCATTAGAAAATTCAAAAGCTCCACAACGTGCCTAATAAGACTATGACATTTTGATTTTCAACAATTCAGTAAAATTGTTGATTTTCAACTATTCAATAAAATTCTTGATTTTAAACAATTCAATAAAACTGCATATAATTCAGTTGAATGAAGAATAGAAGAAATGGTTGCTGGGGTGCGCATTGGCCGCAGAAAATGAGAACGAACGAATTGGAATTTTCTACTTTCAACTTCCCACCTACATAGTCTACTTGCCATTTGCCATTATTGGAGGATGGGTTCTGAGCAATTGAAGCTGAGTTTTCCATTAATTATTATTGTTCTCTTTTGTTTTATTAAATTTCATATTAATAATTTGTTTCAGGGATCTATTAGGTGTATTTGATGACATTTGATTGATAGTTGCGTGTCATTTTTTTGTTTGTATATTTTATATGTGAATTTGAATTTTGGTAAAAGGGTTTAAAAAAATTTAATAGTCTGTTTAAAGTTTATTTAGGTTTATTTTTAAGTTTTTATAATCGTTTTTATTTACATTTTCAATTTAATTTTCCATAAATATTAGGTGAAATCCATTTTAATTCTTCTCATTGCATATAATAATATGATAGAATTTATTTTACTCTTTTCCCCATTTTATTGTAAATTATTTCTCAAAATTTTAACATTGTAATTATTTTTCTCTATATCTTATTATTAATACCTATTTTATAATTTTTTTGCATAGAGATGGAGAATGAAGATGATTCAGAATTACAATTTGTAATTTTTTGTTTATTTATATGTAAAATATATTAATATTTGTAAACAATCAAAAACTATATTAATAGGAATTGTATTTATTGTGAGGGAGGCGAGTTTCGCTCTCTCTAAGACCTCAAGATAGCTATGGATATGGTTATATGTGAGGTATGTCTAGTGTGATTATGGTTATTTTGTTATTATGTTTTTTCTCTCTTCTTAAATAATTTAAAAAAAAATTGTGGAATGTAGTAAAAATTATAAAATGGTGATAATTTGTTTAAATAAATTGATATTGGTAATGAATGAACAATTAAACTTTAAACAAAATAAATAACTTGAACTTCTTTCTCCCACAATGAACCTGGGTTACAACTTCTTTTCCTCATTGATCAACCCTTAAGCTCCTTAGATCTATGCCTCATTTATTAGTCACCTTAGTCCTTCAATGGTGATGCATTTAGGGCCAACCAAAGGAATGCTTGAGAAAAGAAAATATTTGAAGCACTCTCTTCTGAACAACAATAAATATTTGAAGAAGGTCTCTCTTCTGAACAACAACATCGCACTCAGGAAATTGAAGTTAAATGTTTCAATCGACCGGCCAAGGAAGGGAAAAGAATAATAATTGACATTTTAAATCTTGCAGATGTAATTCAAGAAGTTCTCTTGACCCCAAAACTAGATCTCCTAATTAGCCAACCACCATTTTAATTCCTTATAAAGATTTACATTTTATAATTTATGGTATATCAAATTTTGTAAGACTCCAAATCTTCCCTTCTTTTTCACAAAGAAGATACTAAGGGTAGGGGGGGATGTTGGAGGGGCTAGTCAACTTAGTTGACGATCCCAAGTAATTATAGAAATGATATTATAAAGTTGATCAACTCTCTAGTTGAGTCAAGGTTCTAAGTTAGATAGGATAAATTGCTTTTGACAAATAAAATTTTGTGACTATCTCGACATAATATATGTATATATATATGGAAATGTATGCATCATTGTATCTTTTGTGACTAGCTTTTGAAGAGAATATAATATAAAGTAACACTTTTTTAGTTCTTTGCTACATCATTTCTCTTCTTCTATTCCTATGTTCCTTATCTTCATATGATTTCTTGTTTTCCTTTCTACTAGTAACTAATGGTCATTATCTACTACACTACAAGTATATATAAATTTTTTTGGAATATTTTTCTAAACTATAAAATATTTTAAAATATTGGTGCATCTTTCAATGAATTGTAAAATGTTGCAAAATATTAGTGAGTCATACACTTGATTATAAAATCTTGTAATTTATTGGTGAATCCCTCATTTAATCTTTACACAAAGTTATTTTTCCTTCTTATGCGTTGATTCTCTCATAGAAAAATAATTATCCAAATACTAAAATATATCTTTGATGGTTATTGATCATTTAATAAATATATTTTAGGAAAAACATTAAAATATATGAAATCTAATAAAATAGGTATACACTCAATGGGAAAGGTAATACTTTTCATTAAGAAGGAGATAATTGTTCAATAGTACACATTCATTAGGATAGGTAACACCTACATCACCTCCTATTGCAACTCTTATACTAAAAATGTTCATATTTTTATTATATATGGACAAATTCCTTAGTTCTCCTTGTGATCAAAAGAAGCCATCAAGGTGAACGAACTTGGACATGCGTAAGAAACTTTAACAAAATAAAATAAGAATTCATTGTTTCTTTCACTAAACTGCAATATAATTACATTTATGCATCCTAAATTATCTTTCATCATTCCAAATAAAAAATCTCATGAAATGTACACACCCTTCACATTGAGGATTTTTGTGAGTACTATGTCAAAATGCCTTGCAACATGCAAACATTAAATGACCCACAACTTTATTCCTTGTTATTTATTCCAAATATAATAGTTTTATTCAAAAATATCTCATGTCATTCTTCTCTTTTACTTACGTAATTCTTTCATATATATTTCCACAACAACGCCATGTTTTTTCTTTCTTCTCGAAGGGTCCTATTTAGTAACTTTTATGAATTTTTTAATCTTGGTTAATGGAATATGTATAATGGGTTTAGTGTTTTGATTCTTATCATAATTTGATGGCTATAGAAATTTTCCATCCATTTGATTATATGGTCACAATAGTTATAATAAAACAAATAAATAATTTTATAGTGAGAATATTCTATATATAGCATATTTTAAATTAATTTTCAAACAACTTTTTTAATTAAATTGAGAAGGAATAGGGATCATAACTACATTTTGAATCAATCTCAACCTTCTATTAATGACTAATATTAAAAATATTAATTATTGATTAATGAATCTCTAGCATCAACCTATTGATCTTTGATAATTAAATTAAAATTATAGATATCCTATTATAAGGTATACACACTATCAACATAACAAAATTAAGGAATTATAAATATGTTTTCACAAATTTATTTATACGTATTTCAGATTTGTAAATTATGTATTCGATTTTTTTTAATCACTAATATTTATATTTTTTTTTTTGTGTAAATATGACTAATTCTATTATGATACAAAAAGAGTACATTGCCGGCATTACATTTGAGTTACATTTTCCACCATGGGTCGGCAATTTGGACAAGAAGACATTGAGTCTGAGCCTGTGCTCGATGAGCTATCCTTGGACCTCAGACAAGAGCTAAAATAGTGTTCAAAACAGCTAAAGTTGACCCATCCTCGCCCTGCTATCACAGAGGAGGATTTACAGACTCTGTTCTTATGCAAATTTAACTGAAATACAGACGCTTTTTGACCATAACCATTACAAACGCTATTTAACATAACCATTACAGACTCACAGGCTAGAAGCCATGACAGAAAGAAACATAACAGACTCGGAAGCATAACTGACGTGTACAAAAACTGACTCATACCAATGACCCGCTGTCAAACCTCTGGACGTCCACGCGGCATGCTTAGGTGTAAGGGCTGAGTGTCGCCTCCACTGATGGCGGGATGAAATGGCCATCTGGTTCCTCCACCACCGGGCAGCCTGAGAATTCGGAAGCGCTGGAGTCGGAATTCTGAAGTGCTGTGCCTCCACCGCTTGGGCCAGCAATGTTCCTCGCCATTTCACTCTCGGCCTCCATAGGCTGAGATTGCTGCTCACGGGTAGACAATGGTGAATGAGGAGCTGCTGGGTCACCCGACCAGTCATGGTGCTCGCATTTCTCAATGCGCACCGAGACGAAATAAATGGCGTTATCCAGAATGCAAGTGTGCCTGAAACGAGTGGCAGAATGACCTCCGAACGGGCATGCCAGAGACCGCCCTCTGCCGCGCCCTCTTCCTCGTTGCTGTGGCGGGCCGGTGCCTTCTGAGGAGTCAGAGGATTGAGGTCCAGAGGCCAAAGATCTGGCTCTCGAACCCCCCCTTCTGCAGGCGCCCCTCTGTCGTTCTCTCGGCATATTGCACACACTACGTCGACAGAATTGCACTTGGGAAGCCGCGAAAGAGAGCTAACACTCTAATTCACCCAAGACTGAGTTCGGGCCGGCAAATGGATGGTGCCAAGACAGAAAACAAGCTAGGCCCGACCAACTAATCAGGAGGAGCGATCCAACCAGACCCTGCAAACGATTCTGGGAGCTAGAGCATTCAGGGACGCTGCGTTATGGGAGTTCTGACTCACCTTGCCCCACAAATCGACCAGGCCACAACAGAATTCGACTACAATGCTCAGGATGAAGCCTGGTTGCAGAGAACCAGAGCTTCGCCCGACTGCATAATGAACCTCTCGAAGCATCGAACCAGACCCACTGCCAATTAAACCGTTTGCAGCGATGGAGGAGCGGCAATTAAAGCTGGCCGGACGGCTTCGAGAGCCTTCGGCCCAGGTGTCTTGAGGCGACGGCCACTTGGCTGTAAATGCGACCGTCCTTGCCCATAAATGCCTATCTAACACCCGCATCCGGGAGTAGGAGGTCCTGAGTTGCCAGAGACAGGCAATCATTCTGAAGTTGGTGATCTATTGTATCATTGAGCTTACCTGAGTAGGGGGGGCCATTCAGATCAACTCCTTGATTGGCTAAGTGATCAGCAACCTTGTTGGCTTCTCTTTTTACATGCTGGAAGGTGATGCTGTTGGGGGCTCTGAGCCTAGCTTCCAGGGATTCTAGTCTGCTAAGCAGTCTCCAACTGGAGGCTACTTTGGTTGCAGAAGTTCCAGATTGTATTCTTATGGCGGCGTTGATCAGAATCTGGGAGTCTCCCTCGACGATTAGCGGATAGAAACCGTGTTGATCTGCTATACCTATACCTGTCCAAAGTCCTTCCAATTCAGCTGCATTGTTGGTGTCGTGCCCAATCGATCCAAAGAAGATGTGCTGAATGTCCCCTTTGTCATTGCGAATTGCTCCACCAAATCGCGCTGGTCCCGGATTCCCCTTTGCTGCTCCATCGAAATTTAGCTTGAAGGTATCCAAGGTCGGGGGTGACCAATGAGTGGGGGAGACAGACTTGTGAGATGTCTGAGATGGGGTAAGGGAGAGACGGGAAACATGAATATCCCATGACTTCCATACGCTTATCTCGTGGGGAGAAGACGGCCAATCTGAATCCTGCCAGGTCCGGAGCATAAGGGTCTCTTGAATGCTTTGCTTGAATAGAGTCCAGAGGATGTCTGGGGGGCGTTTTTTACTATTGAAAACTCTATTGTTTCTTTCCTTCCAGATGGTCCAATAGAGAAAGCCAGGGATTAGAGTCCATAGAGTGTTCAGAAGGGGGCTTTGATAAGGCATCTTGGGCCAGGTTCGTAAGAGATTAGCAATATTTGCTTGGCAGTTGCCTGATCTTTGTGTGCATCTATCGATGTTATCCCAAAGAAATCTGGCAAGGGGACAATATTCCATCAGATGAAGGATGGTTTCTGAGTGAAGAGAACAGTTTGGGCATTAAGAGGGACCTATGAAACCTCTGCGTTGAAGGTTATCCCATGTTAGAATTCGATTTTTGCTCAGGAGCCATAAGAAAGTGGAGACTTTGGGCCATATAGGAGATTGCCAGATGTTGCCCCATAACTGATCTTTGTCGTTGGTGTTTGGAGCGAATCTGATATTATAAGCCTCTTTAGTTGTGAAGACCCCTTTGATCGTGTGACCCCACCTTAATCTATCCTGTTTATCTGACTTTTTGATCTTCTGCAGTTTTAGCTCCTGTTCAATATCCTCATGAGATTCTCCCTGCCAGTTCTCCTGCCAGGTGTGCGCTGGTTTCCATTGTTGAAAATCTGTGCCTTCAGTGGGCTGCCAAAACTGGGTGATGCTTTCCAGGTTGTTGCGCTGCATGTAATTTTTCCAGAGCGGTTTTAGAAAGATCGAAGCAAGCGGTGGGAGTTGCTGCCATGAGTCCTGCCAGAACCGCGCAGAGTTCCCTGCTCCAACTTCCCAGAAGCTGTTTTCTTGAATGAAAGTGCTTTGAAGTCTAGCAGCATTCCAGATCAGTGATCCTGAGCTGCTAGGATTGAATCTTATTAGATCATCCCAATTACTTCCTGAGGCATATTTGGCTTGCCAGAGCTTCGCCCATGGGATGTGTGGTTTAACAAGCCAGCTCCACCATACCTTGGCGCCCATAGTGTTGTTGCTGTGGAGTGGGTCCCGGAGTCCCAGACCTCCTTTTGACTTTTTCTGGCACACCTCTGACCATTTTACTAAGGCCCATTTTTTATTTAGACCCGCTGATCCCCATAGAAAGTTTCGTTGTAGATTACGAATGCCTTTCAGGACCCATTTCGGAGCAACAAGAATGGAGAAGAGATAAAGAGGCATAGTTTGAAGCACAGATTTTATTAGGATCAAACGACTGGCTATGTTGAGAGTCCTGAACGTCCAGGAAGATAGTTTTGCTTCGAGCTTGTCCAGGAGCGATTTCCATGAAGATTGATTGAGAGCTGAGAGCATGAGAGGGGCACCAAGATATTTGGATGGAAGCGCTGCTGTGGAGAAGCCGAGGATGCGAGTTATGTTTCGCTGAGTTGAAGGAGGCGTGTTGAAGAAGAAGAGTTGTGATTTAGAGGCGTTTATGGATGTGCCAGAGGCATCTGAGAATAAATCAAGAAGAGCTTTGAAGGATTTGGCTTCAGCAGAGGAGGGGTGTCCAAACAGCATTGTGTCGTCTACAAATTGTTGATGCGAGGAAGGAGGTAGACCATGGAGAGCAATACCTTTGATGGTTTTAGAGGCGACAGCATGATGAATAAGGCGACTGAGACCTTGCGCCATTAGGACAAAAAGGAAGGGGGAAAGGGGATCCCCTTGCCTGATACCTCTCGAGGGATGGAAAGGCTTTGAGGGAGAGCCATTGAGAAGGATGGAGAAGCTGGGCGAGGAAATGAGGTTCATTATCCAGCGAGTCCAAGTGGGACAAAAGCCAAAGGCAATAAGCATATGCTGAATATATTCCCAACTGAGTTTATCAAAATATTTTGAAAGATCAAGCTTCATGATCATACTTGGCTTTCTGAGAACCTTCAGGGAGTGGATAACCTCATTGGAAAGTATGATGCCGTCCATGATTTGGCGACCTTCGACATATCCAGTCTGCTCTGGAAGAATAAGAAGAGGCAAGAGGTGTTTGAGTCTATTGGCGATGACTTTGGATATGAGCTTGTAAATGACATTGCATAGGGCAATGGGACGAAATTTGTCTGGCGTATGAGCTTCCTCCCCTTTGGGAACGAGCGCAATGAAGGTGGAGTTCAAGAAGGGGAGGAGCCAGTGCATGGTGCGGGATTCCTCTACCAGATCCCAGACTTCGCTACTTATTAGATCCCAAAATTCATGAAAAAAGTTAGCTGTGAATCCATCCAGGCCAGGAGCCTTACCGTCCTTGAGCTGCGCCATTGCATCCTCTACCTCTTGCTTGGAGACCGGTTGTAGAAGGCTTTTATTATGATCTTCTGTAATGAGCTTGGGAATATGCCTTGTAATCTGTAAGATGGCCTCCGTCCTGCTTCTTGTAGGCTCTTTGAGAATGTCTTGAAAGTGATCTCTGAGCTCTGTTTCCATGTCTTCATGCCTTTCAAGTTTCTCCCCCTGGCTGTTGTTGATGAAGGCAATATTATTGGTCATTCTTCGCTGGATAGTAGTGCGATGGAAGAATTTGGTATTTTTTTCCCCTTCCTTAAGCCATTTTACTCTGGACTTTTGACGCCAGAGTATTTCCTCTTGCGATCTTCTTGCCTCTAGGGCTGTCCAAAGGTTTTGTTCTTGTTGGGCTAGTTCTTCTGTCCTCCCTTCTGTGATGATGATTTGTTGGAGAGCCTTCATGTCCTGTTCTAAATTTTTCCTTGACTCTGTGATATTTCCAAAATGATTTTTGTTCCAGGCCTTCAGCACTTGCTTAAGGTGCCTTAGTTTTTGCTGAAATTTGTACATTTTGGCACCTGCGGGAGGGGCGAAGGTTTTCCAAGCGGTCTGGACTGTTTCCTTGAAGTTTGGGTGACTGGACCAGAAAGCTTCATAGCGAAAAGGTCTATTGCATGGTTTCCCGGGTCTGGTCCATTGCAACATGATGGGCCAGTGATCCGATCCCCCTTGAGTCAGAATGGAGGCTTGAAATTCGCCCCCCAGATGAATGGCACAGTCTGAGAGCAGAAATCGGTCAAGGCGAGAGGCAATGTGGTGTATTCCTCTGCGCTTGTTCGTCCAGGTGAAGGTCCCGTTTGAAGTTTGCACATCGATGAGTGAATTTGTGCTGATGAACTCCCTGAAGCTGGTGCTGTCGTCTTCCAGTTTCCTGCGTCCTCCTGTTTTTTCTTCCAGGTGTGTGATTATGTTGAAATCGCCCCCACTGATCCAGAGTGGGTATCGCCTGGAGGAGTTCAAGTTTGTTAGCGCCTCCAGCGCTTTTATTTTGAGTTGTGTGTCTTGAGGAAAGTATGTATTGGTTAGATGGCCATGAATATCCGTTCCAATGAGATGGAAAGTAGCCTGAATGAAATGCCGGGTTGCCTGGAAGTCTTGCACATGAAGGATCTGCGGATTCCAAGCTATGGATAGTCCACCTGATGCTCCCATTGCATCAATAGAAATGGATTGGCTTCCGCTCCAAGTCTTACTAAAGAGCTCCTCTATGGCTGTGATGGAGCTCTTAGTTTCTTGAAGAAAGATTATTGCTGGTTTTTTAGACTGTATCATGCTTCTTAACATTCTGTGTTTTGCAGAGCTGTTGAGCCCTCTCATATTCCAGGAGATGAGCTTCATGAGGAACTGTGCGGTTGGGCCTTGTAGAACCTAGTTAATTTCGGGAATCTCCCTGATTCCATTAATTGTTCACCTAAGATGATGGTTCGCTGCAACTCTGTTTTGCGTCCCCGTTTCTTAGTTTCTTTTAAGATTTTCCTTCCATCCCAAGGGCTACCTGCCTGAACTCCTAGGCATTTTTTGTGCTGAGCTTTGTTTAATACTACCTCCAATCTGTCTATATCCCCAGGGTGTATGTTGGTGTAGGCTTTCTTCTTGCATGCCTCCTCCAATTTGAGGATGTCCAACCCATCCAGACTTACAGTTTCTATGTCTTCCTCCATGTTGATGGGAACATTCAGGTGATCTGCCATTGTTTCTTCATGTAGACTGAGAGCGAGAGCGGCGTCTAGTTCCATATCTGAGATCTGTGGATCTTTTTCTGTCATTGGCATTTTTTGCTTCGACTTTAGAGGAGCTCCTATTATCTCTGAGGCTGATAGGTGTAGAGGGTTTTGATGTACTGTGGCCTCATGCATGGGGGGCGGAGAGGCAAGAGAGTTTTTTTGGAGCTGACGATCAAAGGGGTCCTCAGGAGTGAGGATCTGGAATCTGTTCGAGGTGTCAAGCTTCGAATGGCTGGAGGAGGGATCTTTCTGGGGTTTTGGAGAGGAGGGTGCAGCATTCGTCTTTTTGGCATGTCTTCGGCGCTGGGGATTTTGACAAACCCATCGGAATCTTGGACAGGCTCCTTAGCTATGGGCTGGCTTTGGACATTCAGAGGACATTCCCTAAACAGGTGCCCATGTTGATGGCATTTTCTACAGCGAAAAGGAATATGTTCATAATCAAGAGGTTGAATCCACTCATAATCATCGTGATATAGGCTTACCGATTCCGCAAGGGTCTTTTTGAGTTGCAGCTGGACGCAAATCCTAGCATAGGAAGTAGATCCTCGCCTCTTTGTCTCCTCAGCAATCTTGAGGAAGGTTCCAATGTTGTTGCTGATATCTTGTAGAGTTTCTTCTTTCCAGTATTCCATGGGTAAAGAGTACATGCGGATCCAAACCGGCACCTGACTGAGGTCTTCTGTGTCTGGATTGAATCTAGGTTTCCAGTCCCGTAAGAAGAGACCCGCTGAGTTGAAGAAATAGGGGCCACCTTCAAATACTCTTGTTTTGTCCTCTAAGCAGGTGAATATAACCGTAAAGAAGCCTTTAGGGCCCATAAGCACCGAGACATACCCTTTAGGCTTCCATTTGGAGGCGATCCACCCGTACATGGCTTTTTCTGTTGGCCAGAAGCCCAAAAATTTTCCGATGAGCGCATGATCTGACATATATTGTATCTCGCCATTGATTCGTTGGCTTGGCAGCTCCACTCGAATTCTCTCTGGCGCTTTGGGGATGCATGTTGTTGATCTTGTCCTTGTCTGTGTCGCTTTAGGACTCTCTGGCATTTCTTCATCAGTCTGTACTGTCTGATCTAGATTTTTTGGCTGTTCAGAGTTCTGTTTCGGCTCAGAGAGCGGATTCGTGGAGGCCTGTGTCTTTTCTGGTGCGCCGTCAGCTGGGATGAGGATGCGCGTAGGAGGGGAAGGCTGGGTGCCCGTCCCTCCCGTTTGGGAGGACATATTGCGCTGAGCAGTCAGATGCTGTCAGATTTACCGATAACGATCCTGTAGTGAGCACTGTGTGCAGCCCGTGAGCAAGGAGCAGATCTGCGCATTGGCAGCAAGTTGCAGAGCTCTGCTAGGGTTTTTTCAATTCATGTGCCGGATTTTTTTCTTACTAATATTTATATTAATATACATTAATATATATATTTGTAATAGGGTTTTTTAAATATTTTTGTTTTGTTTTGTTCTTGTTTTCATTTTGTCTAATCAATTCTAAGTTAAATTTTGAGGCTTTGTATTGAAATCTAAGGCGTTGTTGAGTTCAATGCAATGGCTTTCACTAACTTTTATTGATATTTAGAGTCTATGAAATACTTTTCTATTAAAATTATGCAAATCTCGAATGCATTCCCATTTATTTCTTTACGAATGGAATTTAAAGGATACAAACCAAAATATATTAAGATCATTATACACATATTAATGTTTCTCTAACTTCATTATTTAACCTTCCACATGATTTGGAAGAGAGTGTATTAAAATATAAAAATATATTCTTGATGGTTATTGATGAGTTAATAAATATATTTTAGGAAAAACATTAAAATATATGAAATCTAATAAAATAGATATACACTCAATGGGAAAGGTAATACTTTTCATTAAGAAGGAGATAATTGTTCAATAGTACAAATTCATTCAGATAGGTAACACCTACATCACCTCCTATTGCAACTCTTCTACTAAAAATGTTCATATTTTTATTATATATGTACAAATTCTTTAGTTCTCCTTGTGATCAAAAGAAGCCATGAAGGTGAAACAAACTTGGACATGCATAAGAAACTTTAACAAAATAAAAGAAGAATTCATTGTTTCTTTCACTGAACTGCAATATAATTACATTTATGCATCCTAAATTATCTTTCATCATTCCAAAGAAAAAATCTCATTAAATGTACACACCCTTCACATTGAGGATTTTCGTGAGTACTATGTCAAAAATCCTTCATGCAAACATTAAATGACCCACAACTTTATTCCTTGTTAGTTATTCAAAATATAATAGTTTTATTCAAAAATATCTCATGTTATTCTTCTCTTTTACTTACCTAATTCTTTCATATATATTTCCACAACAACGCCATGCTTTTTCTTTCTTCTCGAAGGGTCCTATTTAGTAACTTTTATGAATTTTTTAATCTTGGTTAATGCAATATGTATAATGGGTTTAGTGTTTTGATTCTTATCATAATTTGATGGCTATAGAAATTTTCCATCCATTTAATTATATGGTCACAATAGTTATAATAAAACAAATAAATAATTTTATAGTGAGAATATTCTATATATAGTATATTTTAAATTAATTTTCAAACAACCTTTTTAATTAAATTGAGAAGGAATAGAGATCATAACTACATTTTAAATCAATCTCAACCTTCTATCAATGACTATTATTTAAAAAGTTAATTATTGATTAATGAATCTCTAGCATCAACCTATTGATCTTTGATAATTAAATTAAAATTTTAGAAATCCTATTATAAGGTATACACACTATCAACATAACAAAATTAAGGAATCATAAATATGTTTTCACAAATTTATTTATATGTATTTCAGAATTTGGTAAATTATGTTTCATTTTTTTTAATAACTATATTTAAAATTAATATACATTAATATATATATATTTGTAATAGGATTTTTTTAATATTTTTGTTTTGTTTTGTTTTGTTCTTGTTTTCATTTTGTCTAAGAAATTCTAAGTTAAATTTTGAGGCTTTGTATTGAAATCTAAGGCGTTGTTGAGTTCAATGCAATGGCTTTCACTAACTTTCATTGATATTTAGAGTATATGAAATACTTTTCTATTAAAATTATGCAAATCTGGAATGCATTCCCATTTATTTCTTTAGGAATGGAATTTAAAGGATAGAAACCAAAATATATTTAAATCGTTATACACATATTAATGTTTCTCTAACTTCATTATTTAACCTTCCACATGATTTGGAAAAGAGTGTATTAAAATATAAAAATATATTCTTGATGGTTATTGACGAGTTAATAAATATATTTTAGGAAAAACATTAAAATATATGAAATCTAATAAAATAGATACACACTCAATGGGAAAGGTAATAATTCCCATTAAGAAGGAGATAATTGTTCAATAGTACACATTCTTTAGGATAGGTAACACCTACATCACCTCCTATTGCAACTCTTCTACTAAACATGTTCATATTTGTATTATATATGTATAAATTCCTTAGTTCTCCTTGTGATAAAAGAAGCCAACGAAGGTGAAACAAACTTGGACATGCATAAAAAAATTTAACAAAATAAAAGAAACATTCATTGTTTCTTTCACTAAACTGAAATATAATTACATTTATGCATCCTAAATTATCTTTCATCATTTCAAAGAAAAAATCTCATGAAATGTACACACCCTTCACATCGAGGATTTTCGTCAGTACTATGTCAAAATCCTTGCAACATGCAAACATTAAATGACCCACAACTTTATTCCTTGTTAGTTATTCCAAATATAATAGTTTTATTAAAAAATGTGTCATGTTATTCTTCTCTTTTACTTAATTATTTCATATATATTTCCACAAAAATGCCATGCTTTTTCTTTCTTTTCGAAGGGTCCTATCTAGTAGCAAAAATTTCAAAGATGGAAATTTATTTTAAAGATTATAAACCTTGTTTAACATGAGTACTCCCTAATATGCATAATGTATTTTCGTAAAATTATTGAGATCTCTAATGATTTTCAAGTTAAAATAATTTTGAAGTATAAAATTTGAGCAAATAAATAAATGTCAAAATCAATGAGTACTTTTTATCTTTTATTTTGAAAAAACATGGAATATTAACCCACTCTAAATATTATGCCCAAAAAAATTCTCTACTACGTGGAAAATTATCAGGCTTATTTACATTGGAACATTGTTTATTATACCAAGATCTCTAGACTATCCATAAATATTATGTCATTTTTCGCTCTACTTAGTCTTTCCCTTTCCTCTTCAAGGGTGATTTAATTCCCAAAGAATGAGAACTCAACCGATTTCTTTTGTTATACCTAACTACTTTAAGCATTATATATGTTAATTGAGTACGCTACTAGATATATGTGGGATTTACCACTTCCTTATTTGTATGGGTCTATAGCTATGCATAATAATTTCTAACTTATTCTTTATCTCCTATTATTGTTGGAATAATTTTCTCCTTGTTCACATTCACTAGCTATCTAATAAATATATTGTTCCTTATTCCCATTCGCTAGCAAGGCCCCTTTATTCATGTATAAAAGTTCGACATATATATTTTAGTTTATGTGCTCCTATGAATTTTCATTATGCCAATGAAAATAAATGTATGAATAATTGTGTTGATGATGACATTGGAATGTGTTGGTTGCACTTATTGAAAAGTAAAATCTCAAGCTTTCAAAACTTTTATGGATTTTCATGTATAGATTGGATATGAAGCACAATCACATATTGGCTCTCTTCATATTGTTAATGGAAGATACCGTACTGTAATGAATATGAAAAATTTATTTGCAAGAATGGCATTCAACATCAGAGCATAGTTGCATACAATTCTCACCAAAACTATGTAGTTAAAAGAATGAACATTACTACATTGAATATATTTTACTCAATGAGCATTTTCAAAAATAGAACATTGATTTTTTGGGACGATGTGATTCTATGTGAAATTTATGGTAAAACGTTATGTCCATCTCATGCTCTTAGAAAAAGCCTCCTT
>APFE031531163.1:0-140885 GCA_000404065.3 Pinus taeda
CATATATATATATATATATATATCCATGAAAATCAAGTGTAGAAGATCAACATGCAAAAGGAAAAACAAACATGAATGGAGAGTCGCCGAAACAATGACCACTAGTGGGTAAAAACATGAAAGTTGATGCGACACTTGTAAAATGAGAATGCTAGAATTAACCAACACTTGTACAAGCTAATATAAGTTAAAAATATAGCAACCGTGAAAATAAACAAGCAAAACAACACTCACAGAAGTGAAATGAAAAAAGGAAATAGAAAAAAGTGGCAAAATATGACAAAAGAGAAACTCCCTCGAAAAAGCATTCCAAACTCCACTAAACGCTTCTTGATCTCCTTGGGAAGACTAGAGATCCAAGATCGAATGTGAAAATGAGCTCTAAGGGAATTATTATATAGATCTAGGTTGGTTAAGGTTTATGACACACATGCCTAAAATCAAGGAAAAAGTGACACTTGGCGGAAAGTCCAAAAATAGTAAGTGTTCCACTCTTCAAGAAACTAGTTAATGACTCCCTATTTTCTAGGGATTGCTTTTTACTTTTTTTCTTTCTTTTTTTACTTTTTCACGAAACTGGCCATTCACACTGCTAAGAAGGATTATGCAGTTCCCAATGCTTGGGAAACTCCTTGGTTCAATGCATTGCGTAGTTTCTTAGTTGAAGGGATGCTTTGCACTGATTTTGAGCTTAAGGCCATGTTGTCTCTTAGAATTGTGTAGTTTCTAATCTATGGTTGGACTGCCATTCTAGATTACACAATTCAGGTCGTCAAGGCTAGCTTTCCTTCCAGGATTGTGTAGTTTCTATAGAGAAGCCAAACAATGTTGCAAGGTATGGGAAAATGCTTACTTGTGATTGAAATGGTTTAAGTCATGTTCAAAACGAGGAATGATGAGTACAAAATGAGAAGATAAGTCTTGATCAAAGCATGAATACTTGACGACAGTATAAGATAAGCTCCTATGGATAGAAGGGAGGCTCTAGAACCAAAGCATGGGCAAAATTTTGGAGGGTGGTTGTAGTAGCTACAACACTTGGCAACATACTAGTAGAACTTGAGCTCTCTATATGGATGTTACTTCATGCAAAATAGGTCTAACCCTTGAGGAAGTATTGTTCAGTTCATTGATCACCATAACTTCTTTACTTATCTTACGTTGAATATATAGTCCCTACCATCCTCTTCATCGACAACACACTAACTAGTTAATTCAATCTCATATGTTTTGATTGGGGATGGGATATATAGATAAAAAAGTGAAAAATTATTGTCAGAGTCTTGGTTTTCATCTCTAGTGTTGTTCCACTTCCAATAGGCCTAGACAGTACCCTAACAAAGTCACTTTAGGGACACAAACATTGCTCAGCTATCAGTGAGCCTGGACAATACCCCGATGAATTTTCTTTCTTCACCTCCCTACGCAGGAACCCTTTCTCTTATTTCACATTTTATTATTTTTGGTATTTTTATTGATAGAAATGTGCATAGGCACTTATTAGTTTAATTAGGTGGAAGAGGGATCCCTACTTATTGAGAGTAGAAGAGGTTGTCCCTTAAGAGATGGATTTTCACACATCTCTAAAATAAAGTTCACTTGTTATAGTTTCCTCCCCTCCTTACTCTACTCAACTTAGTTGAAAAGAAAAAACCAAACAATTATAAAACCGATTAGAGTATATTGTACTAGTTATAGATTAAGAGTCATGATTCCACTATGGTTTTCTATGAAAATGAATGTATTTTCCATCATGTTATCATGTACTAAAAGGTATAATATCCATGCAAAGAGAGGGAATAAATAGATAGCCAAGCGTTGATAGTAGAAAAACTTTCGTTCAAACTTTTCCATGATTTCTTAGGAAACCAAACATAGTCTCATGCAGAGCCTATCCTACAATGAAAAGAAAAGAAAATAGCAGGGAAGAAATTAAATCAAAACAAAAGAAATCATAACAAAGAAATAAAACAAACTACTCTTACTCCTAAACTAACTGATAATAGGCTAGGCTTATATTAAATGAAACTTCTAGTGCAACCATTGACACATAGGATGGCCTATAAAGGTGAGGGAATCTATATCAAGAAAGATATTCATGAATGACTAAGGACAATAAAGATAAATTGATGCATTCCACAACATTCGGAGAGTGAAAATGCAAGTAGAAAAATATGACAGAAAGGCACAAGAAAAACACTTTATAGATCCAAGATGGTGTTTGTACACATCGCAACAAGATGGCATGCAAAAGCATTCTTTTGAAGTTTTGAACTTGGAAACATAAATAAAGTTATACTTCTATTTTGTAATCGAGATTGCCAGATATGATTCCTCCAATTATTGAGTGATAGGATCATGAAAAACATATGGAGGGTGTGAAGATAGTGGAATAGATTCATTTTCAATTTGTACGAAGGAGTGATGATGATCTGTGAAAGATAAAGTATTATTTTGATCATGCATGGGACTAGCCTCAAGATTGTGAGAACCCGATGTAACCATCAACGCGAGCTGAAGTGCCTCGACAACTTGCATTAGTTCCAAGACATCAAATGGTAGATCATCAAAAATTGGTGGCTTAGAAAGATCAACAATAGAAAAATCAGAGTCTTGACACCCAAGATCAAAAATTTAAACATCAAAAACATATGCATCCTCAAGATACTATGAACCGTAGAGAGGGGAATAGTGAGAAAAATAAATTACAACCTCTGTTTCTTCGGAATGATCAGTTGATAGATTGGAAATATTTGGAAGAGAGGATTCTTCCTCTCCATGTTCATATGTGAAACTATCATTCCACGAGTTCTAAGCGTGATCGAAATTAACATCATTGAGAAACTGTTCCTTCGAAAGATTCAACAAGAATGACAAAATCGTAATAAATGTAATGTTAATGAGGGAGAGGTGAAGAAGGAGAAAGATAAATTTCATCACAGATTCTTATCTAGAAGTAGCATCTCACACATAATCATCGTAAATGATATTGCAAGTTTATTGGTTAACATTATCCCCAACTTGAGTTTGATCCTCATGAATGTCAGAAGAAACGATTGAAACAGGTGAATACAAGAACTCACAATCGGGAGGACTAAAAGAACCAATGGATGGACAATGGGGAGAAATACCATAAGAAGAACAAGTAAACTCAAAGTCCAAACTTGTGCTTGAATTCTGAAAATGTGAGGTGGGAGAATATGGTGGTAGATTAATGAATGAACTCTCAATTTCTCCAATGTCAACTTGTGTAAATGGAGTTGTTTGATTAGGGGAAGACAAAGATTCACTTGGAACAACAACCTCCTTCATCGCAGATTTAGGAGATCCATAGCCAGTGTGTCTTTGGATTCATTGAAATATGAACAATAAATTCAAGCTTATCTTTCATTAAATTATAATCAATATCACCTTCTAAGAAAATTCAAAACATAAATGAATGAAACGATCGTGAAAATTAGTAAGAGATTCATCAAGTGCTTTTCTTCGATGCATGATTTTCTTGAAAACATATTTATAATCATACCTGTCAAAAGTGCAGTAAATCTCCTTGAAAAGATGTTCAAGAGAGTGTATAGAAGCGGTTGGCAATGTGTAACACCATTCTTTTACGTGTGGTTCAAATGTGAGAATGAACAACCTGCAAGCATTATCCTCACAATGAATATCATGTTGAGTACAAAATTCAAGAAATCGAGCAATGTGATTGAGAATGGTTGTTCCACCCTCACCATCAAACTTGATATGTGACAAGTCATTAATTATTCCCATGGGAAATTTCAAATTTTCAGTTCAAGAAAAACATGTCAGGGTTAAGATATGGGAAGAAGCCATTAAAAGATATGGAAAGTTCAAATAGACTTTACGGGATCAGCTTGTCATCTGTCCCTCCTTCTAGTGCCATAAATGTTGACGGTGTTGGACCCACCAACATTCAAGGGGTCTCCCTGGTATGAAGTTCCAATTAGACCTCACACCATTTGGAGTAGGAACCCCATAAGGAATACGACCCGTTTTCCGAAGTAGTGGGTTTTAATAATGTTCCTTGGCTACAATAACACATAGATATTTGTGAATTTAGTGAAACAAGTGTGTTACTTTGTAGAGGGTCAAGTGCATTGCATGAAAGGTTCTAACACAACAAGGGGAAAATGAGTGATCCCCTTAGAAGTTTGTAATAGTACGCAACATGAAAGCAACACACGTGCATAAAGGCACCACAAGGTAGCCTAAATAATAGTTCACAAGTTAATAATGATGGAAATATATAATAACATGCATTCAACAAGATTCTTACTAATGCAAATGAAATAGTTCATAAGAATTAGCGTAAGTTAACCAAAATATATTGCAATTATAATAAGAATAATCCTACTATATTCACAACATATGCATGAAAATGTGTTGGCCCTGAGCTTTTATCAAAGTGAATGTTCCAATAATACATATACCATTGATGGACCACTAGCCCCAATAGTGGGACATGAAGTCTACACCTTATCCTCCAAATAATGATACTCCCTTTATGCTACAGAAAATCCAAGGCTCTCAACAAACTCCCAAGCTTTTGATCCTAAGCCTAAGCCTATTCAAAAGCTTCACTCCCAAAATCCCTTTACATGAGTTATGAGAATATATTTATAACAAAATAAGTGACTATTCACCTTCCCTTTGTGACTCTTAGACTTCCCTCAGGACTCTTCAACTTCTTTAGAAAATGACTCTTCAACATCGTGAATCTTCACATTCCATAATTGACAAATGGAATTTCCCTTACAAATTAATTAAAAAATAATATTACAATATACTCATACCCTTATAGGACAAAATTGGGTAGAGCTAACAATACAACCCAATAATACAAAACAAGTTAATCTTGAGTTTGGTGGAACTCCAGCTCAACAGATTCAACTTGTTGTTTCTCGGTCACGTAATGATGTCAAGCTTTGTACTGTGTGATGACTTCCTCAAACTATGCAATGGTATGAGGCTAGAATCTGACTCTAGCCTCCATAGCATCTAGGTACATTGATTTGTAATCGGTCTGCATTTCCTTCATTAACAAGAGAAACATAATGTTGATTTGGACATGGTTACCAATTTAATTCTGCATATTCTACCTGTTCACTTCAAGATCTTCCTTGGTGGTGATCTGCCTAAACTACCCCAACTATTCTTCGATATCTTGCCTAACCTAATTCGTGCATTTGGCCTTAATGAGTGAGCCAACTGATGGGATCCTCTGTGATTTCACCATTATATCCACATGATACAATCATGCATAAGAGGTTTGGATGTTGGCAATGAATTAAGCGAGATGTTTTTTATTCTAGATGACCATCTGAACCTTTTCTCTCTCCAAATCTACCTCTTACCTTGTTTTCTTTACAAATTCAAGTGGTGCCTCTTTGTATTGCATTGAACATTCATGCACGGAAATAATAGTTGTTTGAACAACCTTACGAGTTTTAACATGATCTTTACACTTCTTCTACAAGATGTGCAAGTGGGAAACAACCTTATGCACGGTGACAAGCTCCTCATAAATATTCCACATGGCATATCCTAATGCTGATAATTATGAAAGTATGGTTGCCTTTAATTATTCTAGATACACTTGTGCAAGAGCTTTGTTATTGACCTGTGCTCAAAGTTGTTCAACTTTTTGCCTCACACCTTGCAAGTTCTTTTCCCACTGCTTGTTCTCAGTCATCAAGTACTCCATGTTTGACTTTGCTGCACCTACGAAGGCCAAGTTGGCTGTGGAAATCATATTTGGATTCCTTTTGGTGTCTTCCATAATCACCCTTTCTCTGATGAATGTAGGAGATGCAAGATCATCTAGAAAATGTTTATTTCATTCTTGTACAATTTTTTTTTGAGTCTCATCGTAAGTCAGATTGTACTTGTCCATGACCGAACCATCATCAAAAGGAACAATTTCCTCTTCCTCTCTTAGAGCTAGCTTTGGTGTCAGAGGAGGGGAAGACTAAATGGTGACCTATTTAGTGCTCGACATCATACTAACATATTAGTTATGTGACTTCGATGTCACCTACATGTCTTGAATCACAATCAATTCTTCAATCTCTTGAGCGAGCTCCTTTTCATGCATTTGTTTTCTATCCTCCTCTAGTTTTTAGTTCTTCTCTTGTTCTTCGAATTGTCTTTGTGCTTCTTCTTCTTCATCATCATCTTCTTCTTCTTCTTCTTCTACTCTTCACCTTTCTTCTTCTTCCTGCTTCTTCCTTTATTATTCTTCCAATCTCCTCTGCTCTTGTTCTTCCCTTTGCTTATGTACTACTTCTTGCATCTTTTGTTTCCTCTTCTTCTCTACTACTATGGCCACTTTTAGAATCATTGGATCTTCTTTCATCTGATGGCTTCACTCTCCCCCTGGGCTATATGCAACTTTCCTCTTGCCATTTTCACGCACTAGGTTGTGCCCTTCTATTGGTACTTCCTCTGGAGTCACTTCCTTCTGCAGAGAAACCTTCGATGTTCCTGCAAAGTTGACTAGATCGGGTACTTGGAGACATTGTAACCATTCTTCATTTCTTCCTCCTCGGGCATGTAGAATGTCTCACTTAGCCACTGGAAATGAATCCTCACACAATGGTATTTACCAACATTCCTTGGATTGTACAGATTGAAGTCCAAATGACCAAATGCGAATTTATCTATATCCTTGCCTTCAGTGTCTCCTACTTTCAAATTCTTGATTTCATATAATCCAATTTGCTTAGGAAGAGTAGGACAAGGTGTTTTATTCTTCCTATGAAAAACTACTCACAACCCTGTGGAGAGGTGGTACACAACTTATTGCATGAATAATTTATTGGTGGCATACCTCAATACAAGATGTGGTGACTTATGTCCGCCAAACATTATGAGGAAAGTGCCATCTAGTGAGGCAAACCAATCTGCTATCTCTGACATTGCTTCCATTGCCCCATGTGACATGCAAGGTGGCTCTTCCTCAAAGATTAACCTATACAATGAAATGAGGAAGTGATCAGTTAACTTTTCCATTACTCCTTTGTGTCTTCACTTTGGAAGCAACCTATAGTAAATGTGCACAGTAGGATCTCTAGGCATCCAAGTCCAACTCATGCCTGGGAATTAATTGTGAGAACAAATTGCATCTAGTAGATAAGAAAACATGTAAAATATGGCTTGCTTTCCCTTTGAAGGATTCAGGACATTAGATACATGGATATTCAAATATTAATCCAACAAGTCTGACTAGTTGAAAGGTCATCCTTCATTCACAACCTAGTTAACTAAGAATGCACACCCTTTAGGTAAGGTCTCAGTACTTTGTTCACCATTGTTTTTGCAACATAGAATTATCAAGAATTGATATGCCCTATTGAGAGATTTTTCCTTGTAGGTGTTGGTGGGAGTCTGACAGAGCTTTGCTGGCTCTTTCACCTAGCTTTTGACAATATCCTTTGTGCTCAAGTAGATGGTGGTGGAATAGAAGTAAGAATCCATGAGTGATTCTGGCTCTGGAAAATGGTACATGACATGGTAATCAGGGGCTAAAAAAGAAGCAAGCCTTTTTCCATTGGCAATGCTAAGAGTCATAGTCTTTGCATCTGTATGAGATAGTGTCCAACTGATAATGTATACACATGGGAAAGGTGGGAAACTGCATGCAACCTTATGTAACACTGATCTTTCGATGTTGACATACACCTGCTAGTATTCAAGGTCTTCTCTGAAGCTTCTTGTTGAGAATTCTTCATTCACTTTGTGCCATGTGATATTTGACCCTTTCTCTATAAATAACTGAGTATCTGATTAAAATGGAAAGTTTACTAGCATACTCTCAACTTCCTCCCCAGTGCTGCTCTATGTTGTATCCTTTGAAGTAGATCCCTTTGGTGCCATGATGTCAATGACTGATGAAGAGAAGCTTTAAACAACTGCAATACATGTAGGAGGAAAATGCACTCATGGAAAATAAGAATTAGCTTCTATAAATTGACTCATAAAGAAAGATCACAACAACAACCACATGGCTGAAAGAAAATATTGCGCAATTCCTAAGCTGCGAGAAGGCATTGGGTACATGAACTATGTATTGTGTAGTGTCAGTAGCAAGGGGAGTATATTGAGGTTTTATACTGCGCAATGCATAGTCTCAACCTGGGCAGAGTGAGGGAGAGACTATGCATTGAGTAGTATTAGTAGCCTAGGGTCGAGCTTAAGCCTTGGAAGTGCATAATGTGAAGTTGGGCTAGCAAGTTACTATGAATTGCACATTCTCAGAGGCCAAGAATAAAGCTTAAAGCTTTGGGCTTACGCAATGCCTAGTTAGACAAGGTAACTAATGGGCAAGGGAAGGGCAGATCTGCCCAGAAAGAGTGTGGGAAACTTGCAGATCTAAGTGATGGTGCAAGTTAGAGTCTAGTTCTGACTAAGGATATATATATTAGTTAAAATTAAGTGTAGAAGATCAACATGCAAAAGGAAAAACAAACATGCATGGGGAGTCACTAAAACGATGTACACTCATGGGAAAAAACATGAAAATTGATGTGACACTTGTAAAAGTCAAACGATAGACTGAACCAACACTTGTACAAGCTAGTATAAGTTAAAAAGCCAACAAACATGAAAAGAAAATTGTGAAATGATAAAACACGAGAGAAAAAATGACAAAATTTGACAAAAGAAAAACTCACAAGGAAAAGTGTCGCAAAGTCCATAAAAGGCTCCTTGATCTCCTTAGGAAGGCTAGAGCTCCAAGATCGAATATGCAAATGAGATCTAGGGGCATATATTATAGATCTATGCTTGGTTAGGGTTTATGACGTGCATACCTAAAATCAAGAAAAAAAATGACACTTGGCGAAAAGTCCAAAAACAACAAGTGTGCCACTCTTTGGGAAGCTAATTAATGACTCCCTATTTTCTAGGGAATGTTTTTTGTTTTTTTTCTTTTTGGACAAACTGGACATTCACATTGCCAAGAAGGATGGTGTGGTTCCCAAGGATTGGGAAACTCCTTGGGTCAGTGTAGCGCACAATTTATGAGCTTAAGGGATACTTTACAAAGTTTTTGATCTTAAGGTCAGGATATCTCCCAAAATTGCACAGTTTCTAAGCTCAAGGTTGGCTTGCCATTCTGGATTACACAATTTAAATCATCAAGGTTGGCCTGCCTTCCAAGATTAAGCAGTTTCTAGAGGGAAGCCCAACAATGTTGCAAGGTATGGGCAAAATCTTTCTTGTCATTAAGATGGTTCAATTCGTGGTTAAAACAACGAATCACAAGTACAACATGAAAATATAAATCTTGATCAAAGCATGAATACTTGATGACAATATAAGATAACCTCATGTTGACAGAAGCAAGGTTCTAGTTAGGATTCCAAGAAACTATCATAGGTTGTAGCTTGGAGATGCCTAGTAACATATAAATTCAACTATTGTTGTAGGTTTAATGGGAGGAATGATGGTTTGTTCAAGCCAGATAACCGCTTCTACTTTGTTTCACTCAAAACATGCGTGAAAACCCCCAAACTACAAGGCTTTAGACCACCAAATGCTCACAGTTTAGATATTGGGTGAATATGGAGAATATTAACCACACCAACAGATGCACAAGACCATGTGATAGCCGACTGCAACTAGTAAAGAAGCTTGTAAATATATTCTACTAATGCATAGACAGGATGACAACTCTCTTGAACCAAATAGAAAGAAACCTGAGTAACCTACTCAATGATGCATACAATATTCTAACACAGAGATAAGATGACAATTATCTAGTGATAAAGATCAAGAGCTCAAGAATATAGCATATCAGGCATAAGCTTAGAGTAAGAAGAAAATGGACAGTGAGAAGTTAATAGCAAAAGAAGCTTATATTAGCTGAAAATGAAGACAAGACGCTGCAAGTGACAAAATATCTACAGTCTCCAGAAGTTGAACCTTACATCAAAATGCCAACCACCAACCCTGATTACATCTTGTTTGTGGGTATTTATAGATTTACATTACAAGGGCACTTGGCCATTTAGGTATGGAGGGGTCATAACTGACCACCAACTGCATTTAACGACCTGATGGAGTCTCCGACTGTGTTTGCTTGCTTTAGTGGATGAATCCGATTTGCTCAAGTGTTGTGCTGTCCTCGTAGGTAGTTGGAGTGCTCGTACCAACGGAGTTCCACAACTAATAAATGTAGTTACAGGGTCGTGCTCTGTCCTTTTCTCCCTTAGCCATGCCTTCTATTAAATATGGTTGTTGAGGATTTACTATGACTAGTACTGGCAAGTTGGTCACCTTCCTCCTTCAGGTAAACAGAGTGGTCAGAGGATGTGCACTGCATGGGAAAGTGGATGATATGGATGAGTGGAAAGGATGGTCGTCGGATCCGAGAAATGGACGACAGAGATGGCTCGGTGGAGGATATCAGTAAAGGTGGGAGCGGGTTGAATTTAGATCATTAGATCTTAGGCGGCCAGATCAAACGGTGATCGGGAGGCAAAGTTACGCGGTCGTTATCGGGTGGGAGCGCCTAGTTGGGCGATAATTGTATTGATCGCACAACTTTTGGGCCCTAAGCGGTAAAAGGACGGGGTCGCACGATTCCATTCAACAATCGACACATAGCGGCAGATGAGAGAGAAAAATCGCTCTCATCGTGTGCTAGCGTTCGATCAAATCGCAGGCATGATAAAAGCGAATGCCGTCGAATCTTAATAGAAATGATCGGATGGTGGAGAATTGATCGTGCGGGTTACTTTATCGGACGCGACAAGAGCCGTTAGATTCGGCAAGGAAGATCAACGACGGGGATGAAATGTGATGAGTTATGATAGCGTGAAGTCATATGGTTGAGGTTTTATAGCGGGTTTGGGCTTGAGTGCTTAGGGCTAAGGCCAAAGGGGTTAATCTGTCGGGTTTAGGAGGAAAATAGAGGAATGGAGGTGGCGGGGGGGGAGAGTGGGATGGAAGGAAAAGGGAAAATGACCCATGAGGGGCCCCTTTGAAGACACCATCACATAGACCAGATTTTCCTCTGACCTTGGAAAATCAGCGTTGCATAGCAGAGCTAACAATTCCAAAATCAAAGCATGGGAAAAATTTTGGAGGGTGGTTGTAGCCATTACAATAGAACTACAATAATTAGTTGTAGAGTATGAGTCAAGCACAAATTGAGCATCAATATTTTCTCCGTAGATTGATGGAATATGCTGAGAAAAGTTATTAGTTCATATATATGTTGGCTCCCTTTTAAGTGAAATTGTTCTTGGCTTCAAAGTACATTGAATTGCATGAATGTAGTCAATTATGCTTATACCTAATTGAGCTAACATGCCCATTCTACATCTTAGTATGAGGGTGACGTGTAATTCCATCTGTGCTCAATGTGTAGTTGACATGTTTCCCTCTCAAAAAAAGAAAAAAAAAGAAAGGTATTATGTAAATAAAAAAAAATGTTATGTATAATAAAAAGCAAAAAATAAATATCCTATGCATGTTTAGTAAGTTGCCAATATGAGGAAATATAATTTCATATCAGCTTTAAAAGGAGGTAAAATAGTTAGAAGTTAAAAAAATTTGTGAGTGAGATGTTTAAATCGTATACTTTTCAATATTTCAATATAGGATTTAAATAAATTATTTGAAAATATGTTTTAACTAATTTATATTTATGTCAACTTCATTTACAAATTATGATTTTAATAATGTGCACGAGTCTTCATAAAAGAAAATTTTTAAATTTTAATTAGCAATCATCCATGGATATGGAACCATTTAGAGTTCTAGTTCAAATCAAGACAATAGAGGAATAAGAGATGGAGCTAAAAGTTCAAAGCCATGATCATCTAACACCTTTGAAGGACTTTCAATGTGTTCCCATTACATCAAATCATGTAGTTTTATAAGGAGAATTCCCTAACACATATAAACTTGGTTATCAAAGATATTGGAATTTAGATTGAATGCAAGGGCATGGATACTTTAAAATTCTATAACACATCTAAGTAATATATACAAATTACTAACCCATCTATATTGATTGGTGTTAAGTTACTTGTAAACATGGAAAATTTTAAGGGCTAATATTTGTAAATGGACTAATTTTACATGATTTTTCAAAAAAAAAAGATTCACCAATTTCCATTTTTTTAGAAAAAATGGTTCGCCCAAATTTTACAATATAAATCATTTTACCTTAAAAATCACCAACATTATGTAGAAACCATACATAAAATCAATATAAATTTGAATAATTTTACAAATACATCAATAAACATTTTATAGTTTGCATATTGGAAACTAATGAGATTCTCCAATATTTTTAAACTTCTAAATATTTTTTTATCAACCATTTACTATACAAATTTGGGTTTGCATATTATACACAAAGCCCAAAAAATTTGGAAAAAAAAAAGTTTAAATTAAAAATTTTAATTAATGATTATCAAAAGGTTGCAATAAGCCGGTTTCTTGGAGGCAAATCGAAGAGTGTGAAATGCATCCACAATAACAAAATATAACAAAAGGAGACACTCTACAATCAAAGCTCCATGAAGTTACTATGTTGAAAACATCGCTGTGTAACCGTATTGATAGATCGCTACAATTGCGGCACCTCCGGCAAGACCTGTGGCTCTTAACATGCGTGTTGTAACAGGAAATGCCACAATGCGTGTTGTAATAAGAAATGCCACAACGTTGATACGGTATCACTTGCAACATAAGTGTATATATGGAATGTGCTCTTATGCCTAACTATTCTTATTTCTTTCCTATTTCTTATGATCAATTACATTCTGTCATGAAGATTATAATGTATGGGTCAAGCTCTCAAAACATAAGCCGCGCACAAAATGACGCAGCAGTTAAATAAAACTTAAAAAATAAAAAATAAAACTTACCAATAGCACCTCCAAAACCATCATTGGTGTACCCTAATTATACTGTTAGCTCTCCATCACTTAGAGCAAAACCAATAAAGCTATCTGGCTACTCCATTCCTCAAACCTAGGTCTAAAAATGTTAGTCTACTCAAATGGAGTCATCTATTCAGTAGAGATAGTTAAAAGTGGCCAGAATCTAGGCAAGAAAATTTAAAAAAAAATTGTAGAGCCAGTGTTTGAATTGTGTTTTTGATGGTGGAAATAGATTCAACACCATCAAAAACGTTTAAGACACCTAAAATTTTGAAGTTTAATAAGTATAATATCTAGAATACCTAAAATTTTGAAGTTTAATAATTATAACCTTGATTTATAAAAAATCTAAATTCCTTACCAAATTTTCTCTAAATATAATTAGAATTTCCAAAACTTTTTGAGTAATTCCTATAGCTAGTTAAACTAACGGTACTCAAATGGGCTCGCCAAAACCCCTAAATGTCTTGGGAAGAGTGAAACCTATGAATTCATTTCATAGTAAAAGCTAACATTATTACAAAACCTCCGCTCAAACCTAACATGTAAAATCCAATATTTTTTATAAAACTGCTAGTAAGGGTAAGAAGATTCTATGCCACCATGACAAGTAACAACTTACCTAGATGAAATGAAATAATGAGTAATTGAAGTCATCCATTACGATCAGACTTCCATGAAGGGCAAGAATGCGTTCTCAGATTGTTTGGATTTTGTCTAGAATTTTAATAAGTATAATGTCTAGGACACCTAAAATTTTGAAGTTTAATAATTATAACCTAGATTTACAAAAAATCCAAATTCCAAAACTTTAACTGGAATTTCCAAAACTTTTTGAGTAATTCCTTTAACTAATTAAACTAACGATACTCAAATACTCAAATAAGCTCGCCAAAACCCCTAAATATCTTGGGAAAAGTGAAACCTATGAATTCATTTCATAATAAAAGCTAACATTATTACAAAACCTCCGCTAAAACCTAACTAGTAAAATCCAATATTTTTTTATAAAACTACTAGTAAGAGTAAGAAGATTCTATGCCACCATGACAAGTAACCACTTACCTAGATGAAATGAAATAACGAGTAACTGAAGTCATCCATTACGATCAGACTTCCATGAAGGGCAAGAATGCGTTATCAGATTGTTTGGATTTCGGACAATCGTCATTCATTCAATTTGATCCACGTGTAATACTGTAATAATGGAGGAAAACATCAAACGTTTATTTTAAGCCTTCCATTTCCCATTAATCCTAATATGTGATAATTAACCAACGAGATAGTAATTTTATACACTGTAAATTTCAAAATTTATATATGCTCACATATGATTTTTACGTTCAATAAATTTATTTGTTAGAATTCCATCCACAAGAAAAGGTTTTTATTTTATAGTATCTAATTTAATTAAAATTCGTCAAAATTACCTTTTCTGTAGCGCGAGCAATGCCAACTGTCATGGGCGCATCTGCTCCACTACTCCCCAACACACTGGAGTCCGGTACATCAAGATGTATCAAACCGTGTCAACGACATTAAATGTTCATCACCTGAAACCTCTATTAAGTTAGGACAGCCATCAATATCCCATCGTCGGAGCTTGGTCAGCCCAGCCAACCTCTCTATTCTCTCCAGCTTCCCACAGACCTGTACATCCAACACTTCCAATGATACCAATGTTTCAATACTGGATAGCTCTTTCAATTCACTGCACCACTTAATGTTCAATATTTGAAGTTTTGCAAGACCACAAAGCCCCTCTATTTTCTGCAATTGATCACAGCTAGTCAATTCCAGTTTTACAAGTGCGTTTGGCAATGTTCCGAGCTTCACAAGACCATTACAAGACTTGATGAGGAGATGTTGAAGATTGGGGCAAAAACCTTCAGCAAATGATACCTCTGATATTTCGGTTTTGTACAGTTCGATGTGTTGGAGCTGCACAAGCTTGGACATGTCAATGGAAGAGCTCAAATCACCTGATATTCTTTCCCCACTCAACTGTCCTAATCCCGATGCTGCTGTTTGCCCCTTAACAAACCCTTCGCTGAATACACATTCATTGACTGTCAACTTAGCCAATTGAGTCAACACTTCATCCGGAATTGGCAACGAGTTCAATTCCTTGCAATTATTGCCTTTACGGAGCTTCAATTCCTTCAAATTTACATAAAGAGGAGACGGCACCATTTCCAGGAATTTCCAATATAATTTTTCCAGAGACAGTTGATGGGCGACTTGGGGAGGCAATACCTCAACTTTCGTACAACCAGAAAGATTTATATATTCAAGCTTTCTGATATCTCCAAGTGTTTCGCTGGAGATGGTTAAATTACTGCAACCGCTTAAATCAAGATATTTAAGCTTCATTAAAGCTCCGAAGGAATTTGGAGGCAATACCTCAACTTTCGTACAACCAGAAAGATTTATATATTCAAGCTTTCTGATATCTCCAAGTGTTTCGCTGGAGATGGTTAAATTACTGCAACCGCTTAAATCAAGGTATTTAAGCTTCATTAAAGCTCCGAAGGAATTTGGAAGGCGCCGCAAATTTTCTGACCAAGACAGATTGATGTGTTCTAGGTTTTCTAAATTCCCCAAGGAATCTGGCAGGTACTTCATTTCTGAGCAGCCTGTTAACTCGAAGTGTCTCAACGAAGTCAGATCACAAAATTCGTCAGGCAAACTTTTGAGCTTACCCATGGATGGACATTTCAGGATAATCAGTTCAAGGTCCTTCAAGCGCCCTATGGACTTCGGAAGCTTTGAAAGGGGAGAATCTATAACCAACTCTCGCAACTGCAACGGTGCCTGCAAAATATTCACGGATTCAAGTATAAGAAAGATTTTGAAGATTCATTTCCACAAAAACCCTGCAAATTTGTTGAAGACCACGCGTTGCTAAATCAATAGTGAATGAAAACACAAACATAAAAAAAAATATCTATTTACCTGATCTTGGCCTTTCCACAATTTTTTTAGAACGCTGCTGATTACTTCTAAAACCCTTAAATTCTTCAATGGAACCTTGTGAAGAGACGAATAGGAACATTTCCTCCAGCGAAGCCATAAGAGATTTGGTGCGTCCAGCCTCTCTGAAATGCGTAGCCAGTCACCATCTTCAACATCAAGAAGCTTCAAGTTACTATTGCGCAGTCTACTAAGAGACTTCACGGACGGGTCATGGCGCAAAATCCTTTGGTACCATGACTCGCGATCTCCCCGCACTTCAGCTGACTCATTATCACGAGCCGTGCTGATTCCCGTCCTAATTCCTCGCACTTGGGTTATTAGCTGTTCATTGTGCAAGAAATCATCAATATTCGCCGTAGGACCACAAAAGCGGCGCGGCAAACTTGAAACCTCCCCAATTTCTCTTCCCATATCCCTAAGGTGATTATGCATTTTTATCTTATCTTCACTGTCCACCTCGACAAGAGATTTATTCTGTAGAGTTTGGAAGCCCAGCAAACCATTCCAGCCCGATCCGTCCCATAACCTTATTGCCATATCCCTCCTTTCATTTATGAAAAAGCTGGCGATGTCTAAGAATATCTCCTTTTCTTCTCTTTCAAGTCCATCGAAACTAATTCTAAGTGTCTCTTGTATTTCCTTAGGAGCATTTTTCTGAACTTGATCCAAACGATATCCCCAACGACTTTTGTTATTTTCTCCACGAACAAGTAACCCAAGCACTCTCAAAGAAAATGGCAGTCCATCACAAACTTTTAAGAAACGATCTACCAGAGATTCAAATCCTGGAAGCGGATAAGGCTTATCGAAGGCATGTGCGCAGAAGAGATCCCGAGAATGTTGTGGACTAAGGCCACAGAGCTTATATATTGAGGCGTCTTGAATCCGTGACTTTGTAAGAACATCTCTATCTCTAGATGTGATCACTATTAAGCTATCTGAACTCAGAACAGTTTGAAAGGCCAAAACTGCGTCCACCTGATCCACATTATTTGCATCATCTAAAATTACAAAAGCCTGTTCATGTTTTCTATGCTTCCCTAGAACTTCATCCATATTTCCTGCTCCTACATCTGATCCATTCAGGCAATGAAAAAGCTCTTTCTGTAAATCGCTTTTCTCTTTATTTTTATTCCATAAAAAACAGGATCTACTGTATTGTGAACTCTTCCTATTGAAGAGTTCTTTTGCAAGGGTTGTCTTTCCCATTCCACCCAACCCAACAATTCCCACTACCATAAGTTTTCCACTCTGCTGCTGCGATTGGACTATGTTTTCAAAATCATTAACCTTTTCATTCAGACCACATGGATATTTGGCCACCTCCAAGCTTGCTCTTTTTAATATTTTCAGCACTCTCTTAACAACATTTTCCAGCAATTCCCCCTCGTCACTGGATATAAACAAAAAAATGGAAAAAAATTACATCTACTGAGAAACAAACGCCTGTGTATATCTATACATAAAGTAATTCAATACAGAGGGGATAGGTTGAGCTCTCACTCATTACAGGCCTCCAGCTCAAAACCGCTTATTCCTGCAACATCAAAAAGAGCATTTCTCCAATTTTCGATAGTAGTGGAATCGTATCGCAGCTTCTCCTCGTGCGTTTTCTTGTTTTCGAGGTTGTGAAGGGCTTTTGCATACAAGCCATTTGTCCTTTTGAGCTCGGAAGGGTTGACATGGTAAAATACCGGGATAATGGTACTACCTGATTCCCTCATGAGCACAAGCTCATTCAAACACCATTGTGACTCCGCATATCGTGGAGAGAAAATGGCGACGTGGATGGAGGCGCTTCGGATAGCGCCTTCGATTTGAGAAGTTATCTTTTCTCCTTCTTTCATTTCGCTCTGGTCCAGAAAGACCTTCAATCCATTTTTAACAAGACTACGGTAGAGAATGCTGGCAAAGGTTTTCTTAACATCAGGCCCGCGGTGGTTTATGAAAACCTGGTAATTTTTATCGTCGCTGGGATAAGCAGCGGCAGAGGCAGAGGGCCAATTGCTTTCAAATTGAATTTGAGTTTCGGGGTGGCTTGTGGGGAATGAGGATGCAGACGGTGAGCAAGCCATAGTGAATTCGCGAAACCAGAAATGTGATTTGGGAAAAGATACGAGTCTTTTGCGAAACCAGGAGAGGTAAGGTCATGAAAAATGTTGGTTGAGTGCAGAGATCTAATATTCACATTAGAGCCTTCACTTTGTCGGTGATGTATCCCCTGTCCAATTTTTCCACTGGGCCCTGTATGTTTCGACGCGTTTTAAGAGGAATAACGTGAACGATCACACGCGTCGAAAGACCATCGTAACGGTCCGGGTAAACGCGCATCATATCAGGGACGCTAAACAGCATGTCGTCTAAGGACATCCGACCCAACTTTACAGGAAGCATGCACAAAAATGAAGATGCTCTACCATGTAAAATTTGAATGGATAGGATGAGTATTATTTGCACTAATTTAATCATTTAGGGGGGCCACCACACGCAAGACAGAATATTTTCTGCCACTCAAAATTTACCGTCGGAAAGAATTTGGCTGCTAGAGTCACAATTGCATCTTTATTTCAAATTGAAGTAGATAAAATATCAAAATGAGTATTATTCAACATGTAATATGATGGAGTATAGATCATGCCTACGCTAATGACGGCTCTGACATGTCAAATGACCTATCTTTGGAGGAGCTGAGGATGAAACGTGATCGCATTTTGTATCCATTTCCAACTACACCATTCATTTTGCCGCCTACCATACCAGGAATGAATTCATTCGGCGGTGTATCTAATATGAATAGCTATAACTTATTGGAAATGAAGGGTTTGACTGTTCGAACAATAAAGTGAATTGCTGATACAATAGTATTATCCAGACTACTGTCAAGGTAGAGTTACCAACAAGCACTCATTACCTGCCAAGAAAAATGGCTCAAAGAAACTACTCTACCACGGCCTCGAATGTGATCTCGGTTGCATTAAGTTTTTTGATCAACGATTATTTTTGTATGAATATTTGTTTCTCAAGAATTTGTCAGTGATAATTTGTTTAGCTTGGGCAGTCATTGGTTTGTTGTGTTGAACATGGGTTTTAGTATTTAAGAGAGAAAAAGTAGCTTTCTATCCATTGTTTTTTCAAAGTTAGGTATTTTTCAAAGTTAGGTATTTTTTTCAATGTTATGTAACTTGTTTCAATTTGGTTGCTTTACACTATTTTGAAAGCTGGTAGGATTGAGAATATGTTGTAGCGGCTATAATCACCCTCCAAAATTTTGGCCTGCACTCAATTTTGGCACTGTTCTTGAGAGTTTCTCTTGATGACTGCACACACTTGGGTTCACCCCATGAACTTGTGTGAGTTCTTGCATTTTCCTTGCTTGTTCATTTCATTCAAGTTTTTGCATGTTTCTGTCTAAGTCATACTTGCGACCATGTTCTGGTTATGTTCAAAGTCTTCACTTCGTATATGCTTGTTGTGTTTGTTATGAAAGCATTTGTCATAATCACACACAAAGTCACATTCACTTTCATGCAAGCGTTGTCTCGATCAATGAGCGGTCAATCACGAGTGTCGCGCTTATCACTTGTAGTGTCGGTTAGTCATGTTGAACATGTGTGCCTGGATGGTTTGAGCCGTTTCGTCGTCGAGTCATGTGAGTGAGTATTTGCATGATCACCTATGCACCTTTCAATCGTTCACACACTTAGTCATGCTTGTTGAACTTCTGATGACCATACTCCCCTCTGACAGCTGGACCATCTCCCCGACATTGACTCAATCGACTATCAGCCAGAACAGCGTGGAAGTACCAAGCAAGTTTTTTCAAGTTGCGTTGCTTGCAAGCAATTGAATCCACTTTCATGCTTCCCACCCAAATAGTCGAACCTGATAGTCACTTCGGGACTGACTCCCTAAAAAATTGCGCAGAGGCCACTAACCTTACTCACTCAGTTGATTGAGGAAATTGCATAGACAGGTCAGCCAGACACCAAGTGCCTGTCCCTGTTTCCCTTAGAAAATTGTGTTATTTTCCCAGTTAGTGATCCTGGCAGTTGACCAGTTGCTCATCCAAGAAATTGCGCAATTTTCATAAGCAAACCTTCTACTACTCAGCAGTCTGCTCAGCTCAGAAATTGTGCAGAAATGATTAGCAGGTCGACCGCCCAACCTTAGTGCAGTTTCCTCGGCCAACAGCTCGTAGCAGCAAGCTGCCAGTTCCCTCTAGGAATTGTGCAGTTTCTATTCCTAGTGACCCAACATCCAATTGCCAGTTCCCTCTGGGAATTGCACAGTTTTGGCTGCTAGTGACTACAACAGCCAACTGCTAGTTCCCTATGGGAATTGTGCAGTTTTGGCTGTTAGGCTCTCCGGCAGTTCCTCTCAAAAACTGCGCAAACTCTGTATGTCAACCCTCCTTGTAGCTTGGCTTGTTCCTCCTGAAAATTGCACAAATTTGGCCTTCCAACCCCTGCTTCCCGCTCATTCCAAAAGTTGCACAGTTCCTACCTACCTTGCCTTCCTACAACCCAGGCTGTCCCTCTCAAAATTTGCACAATTTTGCCTTCAAGCCGAGTCAAACCTCATAGACAGTCACCGTCAACTTGGATTTCCCATCTTCATCACTCAGTTACTCTTGCGCAGTTTTCATCAGTGGTGCCCAGAGCCATCATCCTGCTTCACAACCTTGTTGCCTCTCCTGGCCACCTGCATCTGAAATGATCATGTGTCATGGTAGACTAGGAGGTTTTGGATTTGATGTTGTCTCGTCATGAGTGACTGTAGGTACAGATAAACCAACAAACATGGCAAGACGACGAATGAGATGAACGAAGGGAGCACATGCAGAAGGATAGGTTCACCAACGGACGAACAAATGATGCATGCGAAAAGATGTGCTCACGAACGGATGATCATGCAAAGATATGTTCGCGGATGGACGAACGAGAAAACATGCCAGATGTGCTCACAAACGGACGAACGGATGAACATGCACTTTTCGCGAATAGATGAGCCTGTCAAGCCTTCCAACATGCAAGGAAGGAGCAATGTTCCTAAGCAAGCAAACCAAAGACCATCGAAGACTCCATGCACTTTGCTATGCAAAAGTGAAATTGTGATACACCATGAAGACATCCATCACCCAACAACACTATAGCTCGACATGCACTCCAACAGCAGCACGAATGTACCAACACTATCATTTCAAGTCATGTCACCCACATGTCTACTATGGGCTATGTTGTCAATCAATGTAATGTAACGTGGAAGTCCAAGAGACCCACTTGTTGTACAAAGAGTCATGTAAAGTCGAAAATTCATGGAAATCAAACAGTCATGAGGGTAGTCGAACAACCACAAGGGTTAATTTCACTCTTGGCTATAAATACCCCTTCATTTGTATATGCAAAGGACTTTTCAGCCTAGCTCCTCCCACATAGCCAAGAAAGTCTGTAATCTTTTCTTTGAGGAGTAAGTAGTGGCTCCAATGACCCACACTCGGGGTTAGTGATGTATGGTGTAACGATGTGTCTTGGAACTTTCACTTAATTCAAAACCCTGTCAATAGGCTAGCACATTTTCACACATGTATTGTAACTATTGTAAGACTAATCTTCAACACTTGTGATGCATGTTTCTTTAACCTGTGTTCTACATCTAAACTATTTCGCTTGTTGTAATACATAATCTATTAATGGAAATGCATTGTATATGTTGTTAACTTTGTCTCGCCCGTGTAGACTACCTTCCCAGATACCAGACATGCCTTTCACAAGAAACTTGCTATAACAACCGTTGCACTCATTCAGACTCATCTGTTGAGTGTTGTACGTCTTATTTTACCTTGTGTGTTGTGACTACCACATCCGTGTCGATTGCTCCTCCGGAAGCTGTGCACGTCTATTATGTTGTGTGTTCCTAGCCGATTTGGGACTTCATCCCAACCAACTTGGGACTCACTCCCACCGTCTCCCTCTACAATGAAAGAACCATTGACACAAGTAACACTTACACTCACCAGGCATGCAAACCTCACTTCTCAAAGACAAAGCAGAACACTCTCTTGTACTAACAAGCAAGAGTTGAGGAAAATCCTTAAGACAATGGCAACCGGGCCATCATACGGGATGGGATTTCCACACCAAATGATGTGAGGTTTAATTGGGACTTCATATCGGGGTGATCCCTTGAATGTTGGCAGGTCCAGCGCTGACAACATTTTTAGCACTAGAAGGAGGGCCACGAGTTGTATATGGCTGAAATTCCCCTCACACTCATTCATCAACTATCTGGTCAAGGTAGTAAATCACACTCCCTCTCACCTACACGCGTATTTGCAGTTGGTTACTCCTCACCTCCCATAATTAACAATAAGATTTCATATCAACACTGTCCCATCACTTTCTAGTTCATGAAAGCAGTCGAATTGATCCCAGACATAAAACATCTTCCATACACATCAAAGAGGTCAAATGCCACTCCCACTAGAGTTATTGTATCATCGGTGGAAGAAGTAGTCCTTGCCACACTTGAAGTTCTGGAAGAAGCCATTGAAGACAAAGAGGAACCTCCCATCTTCTAGAAAGGCGAACAAGACACTCTTGTGATCTTGGGATCAAACTCCAATATAGGAGGCAAAGGGGAAGGCATCGGAGGAGGTGCAGTCAGAGACGAACCAATCGACTCAAATCAGAACCATCATACTTCGAAGGAGAGGAAGAGCATGAAGACGAATAAGAGATGGCTGACCCAAATCTTGAATGGATGAATCAAGGACCATTGGCTCTCCTCGTTGTTCTACACAAAATGCCAAAGCGAGCAGAGGGAATGAATATCAAGTTCAACTCTGAGAGCACGGTGAAGGCAAAAGACCGCTCAGACAACTTCTACCTAGAACTACAGACCCTTAACGTATGTTATGACGATGCATCATGTAGATTTTTCCCATGTACCTTGGAGGGTCACACGACTGCATGGTATTATATCCTTCCATCCAACTCGATACAGAACAGGAGTGTTTTCAAACATATGTTGCTTGAAAATTTTGTTGATGATAAGATCCCAACCATGCTACTCAAAGAATTGGGAAGCCTTAAGATGGAGGGAAAAGAGAAAGTGAAAGATTTCAACTAGATGTTTACAGGTATCTTGAACAAGTTTACAACGGACATTAAACCTCATGACTCCATCACTGTTGACTATTACACATCCACATTGCCAACCAGCGTTACGTAGTTCGCCAAGCGAGCTGTGAAACCAACAATCCTGGAAAGTTGTGAAGAGGCTATTTTTGTTGAAAAGGACTTGCGCACAATCAGAGTCATCAAGAATGATGAATCAATGAAGGACTCCAAGGATGCGAGTAGGAAGCCCCAAGCAATGGAGAGCAAGGGTAGAGACAAGGAAGAAACCGATATTGAGACCCTCACTCGCCTTGTCAAGAACTTGAACACGGAAATGTTCGAGCTCAAGTAATGGAAAATGGACACATTTGCAAGTAATCATCCACCCAGATAGAGACAGAAAAACAGTTCATCAACTAGCTCGTCAAGCAACAACTAGTTTGCTTCAAAAACTGTGCAAAAGCCTGTGTTCCAACTCGAACAGTGTGAAAATTGTAAGTTCTGTTCTTTCCATGAAGAACATCACCCCAAGAACTCTTGTTTAGATTGGAAGTGAGTCATTAGCTCTATTTGTAGTCATACACTTGATGTGGAAAGCAATATGAAGGAATAGACGGAAGACACTAACAATGACAAAGAGGTTGCACCAGATGAAACATCAAGTTCTGGGCATGTGGTGAACGCATATCAGTGCTCGCAAGTAATGTCAAAGACGAACACTGAGAAGCAGTCCCAAAAGAAAAATGATCGTTACAATCTTAGGATTAAAGGGGCTCCCCTTACACTTGGGGAAATGCAAGAGAAGGTGAGACTGCTGATAAAGAAGGCTGATCCAACGACCGCCCCAAGACAAAAAACACAAAGCAAATTCGGGAAGACAACGGTGGATAAGACTACATCCATGAGTAGCAAGTTGAAAAACACCCCTTCGGACATCCAAACATCCATTCCACCCTGGACACCTCGGTAATTCTACCACCTATGGGGGATAGTCATCTTCAACAGCAGCGTTTTCTTACAGAGATGTTGTCCATGCTCAGAAACCCAAGAACTCGGCTGCTCCAGCCCAAGTTCCAAAACCGTTTTTGGTGGACAAGCTGGAGGAAACCCCCTCCATAGAAATAATGCATCCAACGATGGACATGCAGTTCCAACTGTTTGCAGAATTTGGCATTATTTGCAGGTTCAATGGGCTATGGCCTCGCATAGAGGATCTCTACAAATGGGTTCACTCCAACTGGACCAACAATTGCAAGGTGCTTCTCTGTTCTAAAGGTTTCTTCATTGTAGTCTTCGTTGACAGTGAGGATTATCAAAAAGCATTAACTGAGGGCCCTTGGTTTTGGAACTCAGCGGGTCTCTTCTTAACCCCTTGGTTCCCAGATTTTGATCCTTCTACAGCCGTTATTACCAAGCTCCCCATCTGGGTCAGACTTCCCAACTTCCCGGTTCATTTATGGCACTTTGCTGTGTTTGAAGGAATTGGTAACTCTCTAGGCTGCCATCTAGCTACAGATACTTCTAGAGGGGAAAAGGGCCTCTACACCTTCGCCAGAATCTGCGCAGAAATAGACATGAGAAAAGGATTACCCGATCAGATCATTCTGAAAATCGGAGACTTCCACTGGACTCAGACTCTAGATTACGAGAATACAACGTTCCGCTGCAGAAATTGCCATCTCACAGGGCACCTTCATCGATCGTGCCCAGCAATTCCAGCCCAAAAGAAGAAGGTTGCTCCCAAGCCGAAATCCAAAAGCTGGAAGGCTTGTGACCCACCCCCCATGGATGATTTTAGTTCCAGCTCTGATGAAGAGGAAGAGAATGAGGACGGGATGGAAGATTTGCTCGCACAGGACCCGCCCCCAATAGGTCCTGTGGAGTCCATGGCCCCTCCTCTCTTGCAGAAACGAACTCATGAGACCTCTCCTTCGGAATCAGACAAGGAGATCTCACCGTTCGCCCAGCGTAGTCTGCAAGTTCTGCCATCCATACAAGATCAACTTGGATGGGTCAAAGTTGGTAAGAAGAAAGGTAAAAAGGGCCGAACTGTGGATTCCACTCAAGCTGGGTTGAATCCCCAGTAATGCTCTTGCCTTTTAGCCAGTTTGTTAGCTTCTTGTGTAGCACTGCTCTCTTCCTGTCTAATCCTCAGAGCCGAGGTAGATAGTTCATCCTTGCCGACTGCCCTGTTTCTTTGGGGTTCTGTAGGGGGTCTTTTGGTCAAGATGTCTTGTTCTCTGCTATGCCTCGGGCTCTAGTCAGCCCGGGCAGTCCTTTTGTACAATATTTTTTTTCGTTTCTTAATACAAATGCTTACTTACAAAAAAAAAAGTCTACCACCTATGGACTATAACATTGTTGAAGACATGAAGAAAACTCAAGAGAAGATTAGTTTGTTCAAGCTAGCTAAGGTCTAGAGTCAACAAGATATCCTACTGCGCGCAATGGGACAGACAACAATGGACACTGTAACCTCCACTAGCAAGGGAGAAAACACACCTCTCAGATCACTATCCATTGTGCTCAACACACATTGGATGGAAGAAGCAAACTCAGGTTGCCCTCCATTCCTACTCTTGTTTGAAGTTTTTAACTATAATGTACACAATTGTTTGGTCGATTCTAGCGTGATAGCAAATGTCATGCTGCTCTCTATTGCTAAGAAAATCAACACATAATGGATCAAAATATTCACAAGAATCATTGAACTCGATCGAACATTGGTACCAACCATTAGTGAGCTACGAGACATGATCATCTGACTATCTCATGACAATCAATTCCACCAATGCATTAACATAGTTGTTGTGGACATACCATAAGAATATGGTCTATTACTTAGAAGAGACTAGTCTAGCAAGGTAGATGAATATTTTGCTATAGACTGGTCTCACATGTGACTTCCGTATAAAGGGAAAATGCAACCAAATTTGGCCATTATCCAAGAGGTATATGAAACACAATTTCACTCCCCTTAACGGCGAGAATGAACCATTGGCCTTCGCAAAACTCATGTTTGACAATTTCCTCATTGAAACGAAATTGGAGTGTTATCCTGCATGGCGACCTCCAACCTCATCAGACACACATTTGGGACTCCTTCCTTGCCCAAATAATGGTAATGAAACTTGTATAGTTCATTGTAGCGATAGTAGCAGTAGTAGCCACAATAGTAGTAACAATAGAAATAGCATGCCAAACGGCCCGTGTATAGATCAGTTGTGGTCCATGGATTTTGACGGATTAGAGACTCATGATGTCTCAAGGAACAATTGTATCTCAATCATCTAAAACAACAGACAATGTATGATCTCAAGCTGCTTGAAGTTCGAGTGCACAAACAACACTGCTAAGTTTGAAGCACTCGTGTTGAGCTTACAAAGGACTATCACTACGAATGAATAGAGCAACCTAGAAACCTATCATGATTCAAAGATAACCAATCTTAGTACAAGTTGCAACTGCATCAACGACAAGTCTTTAACTGCTTGATTGAACAGTACCGGAATGGGTCTGCACGAGCAGATGATAACTTTAGTACACACTACATGCGAGCAATCCAACATGTGATTCCAGGTAAAGGAGGAGATAAGTTGTTACAACGAACATTAGGCCACATGTACATGTTTTTTCACTCCTTATACAGAAAAAATTGACTAACATTTTGGATGATTGGATTACTTGCAAAGTTCAACATCACACTTAGTTTTCTAATTTAAATTCTTCACGTAAGAAATCCATGAAAATCCTCTAATGCATTGATTCTAGAAACTTGAACCATTCCTGGAATAAAAACAACTACCCTATTCCATCATCAGATCCCATATGGCACATAGTACCTGATACAGTGGTGTTGTTTTCACTTAAAGGTCCTTTGGAATGCCACCAAGTTCCAGTAGTGGAACCTAGTGGACTTGCATTGGTCTACGAGAATCTTGGCTCACACATATATCACTTGTAATCACTTGACAGGAGGGTTGAAAACCTTCCTGTTAATGGCCAAGATCTCAAGCATTACCTTCAATAGTTCGGGCCGCACCCGTGCCATGTACATACTCTACTTGCTGCTTGTTGTTTTCATCTTGTTTTCTTTTCTTATTATCTTTGTTTTGCTTTGTTTGGTTTTGCTTACTATTTTTGCTCACATTGATTTTGTTTGTTTGATATATTAGTATTTTTGTTTCCAGAAATAAGCGCTACCAACTACTACATTCTGGTTTCTAGATAGAGTATGTGGCTAAAATTTGAAGGAACTTGTGACACTATAGCATTTGGCGAGTCTTGTGTTCATCTTCTTTGTGCTTAGTTGTAACCTTTGACTGATGAAGTCTTGACGGAAAATATGAACTGTATACAAGGGAATTTTTGGTCCAACCATGAACTTGTGTCCACACTGGGAAGCCCCATGCCTATACTCAACTTTCTACTCTGTGTGTTTGAGCTCATCCAACTAGTAGAAATGAAGAAGGGGAAAATCTAAACGAGCAAACCTATGTCAGAGGTCTCACATGCTTCTCTGAAGGGACAACCTCTTCTGCTCTCAATAAGTCGGGATCCCTCTTCCGCCCCAAAAATAAATAAGTGCATATGCATAGTCCTCTTGAAACATACAAAGGTGAAAGAAGAGAAAGGCTTCTTACGCAGAGAGGTGAAGCATGCAACTCCACCAGGGTACTAACCAGGCTCACTGACAGTAGAGAAATGTGTGTGTTCTTGCGTGAATCTGTTGGGGTACTGTCCAAACATACTGGCAGCGAAGCAACATGAGAGATGAAAACTTATACTCTGAAAATCTTCAACTCATAGGCTAAACTACCCTTCTCGAATTCATAACGCTGAGATCAAGCTAAACTTTTGATTGTGTTTGTCTGAGTTGGCAAAGGGTAAACCATGTATTTGTTGAAAATAGCAACAAGAAATGATAAAAATAGCATTGCTATAGATAGTATTTTAGGATATATCCCAATTTTAATTTGTCCTTGAATTAAAATTCGAATTTAGTCTCACTAGCTATTTGAAAAATAATTAACTAATTCATCTTGAGTTAATTAGCTGGAGAAATTCAAACATGAAGTTTTTGTGAAGACATGCAACAGTTATCCCTTTGATTGAGGAAGTTATCACTTAATTAAGGAGATAAGGCTGAGTTGCATTTGAGTTGTAATTAGTTAGCTCAGTTAACTAAGTTAAGTCTAGTTAAATTAGTTCTAAACAGTTTGTGGAACTAATTGTGAGTTTAGTCAGTTAATGCATGCATGCATGCAACTAGTGTTCTCCAGATAACTGAATATTCTCTCATAAATAACTCATGCATGTCAGTTCAGACAAAGACCCAGTTGAGATTAAAGGTAGGGACATTGTACTATCAGTTTCTAGAATATTCCCATGAGAATATCTCTTGCATGCAGAAGGAATTCATTCCCTGAGGATTGCGCAGTTACTCCAAAGGTCAAAGCAGTGTGTGAGGGAGAATCACACGGGTGGTAGCTGGAGGACCCAGGAGAAACTACGCAAGGAAATAGGAGGCTTGGAGGACTGAAGGAAGGCATATGTGTTGTCTATTCTATCTATGAGCAGCAGTGAGGGATTGTACTGAGAGCTAGATAGCTTGAGAGCTAAAGGTTTGTGTAATCCTGAGATATTTCCACTTGTATGATAATATAGATAACGGGGTTTTTAGTTGAGGATTTCCCTAGAGTATTCTTCTATGTTTCATGTGTGATTTAATCTTCTTCTCTGTTATATGTGTTCTGTTTGATCTTGCTCAAAATCGATTAAGCTTCTGCAAGTTTGATTGTAGAAGTAGATTAAGTATTTTTATTTACTATATTGCATAATCAGTTTAATCTACAGTGAGAATTTATACATGGTATCAGAGCAAAGGTGATCAAAGTGGAGAACAATATACAAAGAAGGGAGAAGTTTGAAGTTTGAAGTTCTTGATTGTAGGTACAAAATCGATTTCTTATCACATCTCAAAGTTCACCAATGGCGTTCAATGGCTTGAGACTCGAGTATGCCCTAGATGGCAACTCAAATTACATAGCATGGAAGGATCACATGGAAGTGGTATTAGAAGACAATGGTTTGAAGGACTTCATTGATCAAGAAGTCCCCAAGCCAACATTAGCTAATGCCCAAGAATTGGTAGAATGGAAGAAATGTGTGGTGAGAGTGAGGTGATTCTTCTGGAGGGAGTTTGTGACCATATTGTCTCGAGTCTCCATGGGAAGGAGACTCCGTTTTCAATGTGGAAGACATTGAAGGATATATATTAGAATGACAATGACTAGAGGAAGTTGGAGCTAAAGGAAAAGCTTCAAAAAAACAAGTGTGAAAAGGGTGACACGATCCTATTATCGGGAAATCTAGTGTCCACTCGGAGCTGCTAGTCCTACTGAGATGGGTAGCTATCTTAGAAACAAACAAACCAAAGCTACTTTCACTTTCCTTTATGAGAAGTAGCTAAGGGGGGAACAAAAGATACCAACCTCAGTCTTGCACTTGGTTCCTTGCTTGGTTCCTCTCCCTTTTGACAGATCTTTGCCGCTCCTTCTTCACTTACCTAGCTTCAAAGAGCACCTGTAAAGTCAAAGCAGCATAATACTATCGAAGTACAAAGATCTACAATCATAAACAATATAGGACTAGATATATATTGACTACACAAATGCATATATCATCAAACATACAAGAATGTGGAGGAAAACTTGAATAACTTTATTAATATCAAGAATAGCAAAGAGGATTACAACCCATTGTTCTGACCCAGCGTCATCCTCTCAGCATGAAAGCCCTCCTTCACCTCATGAAAATCTTAGATCACCCAACACTATGATCTTCCACCAAGAAACCAATAGCACTGTTACAGAGTAATTTATCACTGCCTTTACTCCCAGTCTTTCCACTGTGTCATGTGTCCGAGTCAAACATGCTTACGACAAACAAATGTTCTCCTATGCTGCCAATTAACCCACTTTTCCTAAGTTATCTACCTCATCGCGGCTATGGGATTAATAAACATGCTGAAATGCACTTATAAACAGTTCGACCGCGCTTCCAGCATGGAAGTACATCCGATTCCCACGATGGCCCGATTTTATGCACCAGCGCGGGGCTATGTGTTTCCTTCAGCGATGATCTAACTAGCTGTACTGATCACTTGTGATGTCAGCGATGAAGATCATTTTTGTGCCTGCGATGATCTAGATGGGCGAATTTGTTCCAATAGTTGACCTTCCAGATGACTCCAGACCTGGTTGTTGGCCTAGTTTATGTCGGCCTTCCTTCCCTGGTGTGGCAGTTCTGTCAATTGTGCTACCTTCCTTGATGATAAGCTCTTTTTTCCACCTTTCATGGAGGCTCCTTCTCCTATTTAAACACTCACTTTTGATATGATTATCTAGTTGGTATAGTTGGTAATTGGAGAAATCTTGGTTTGTACAGTGTTGTTAATGCTTTACTAGATAGCTGGTGTGAGTGTTGCTAGTTTGAGGAAGGTTGTGAAGTGCCCTTGATTCCATGTTAAACTTGTGAATGAGATAGAGAGACTAGTATGTTGGGAGATACATCATCAAAGAGTGAATGCTTGAAAAACATGCTAGCTAGATCCCTCTGAGAAGGCTTGTGACGTCAAGACTTTGGTTGTAAGCTAACTCTCATTTCATTATTAATGCAATCAATGATGTTTTCCTATGTCTTGTATGTAATGTACTTGATAGCTCATGACTTCTTGACTCTGTGAGTAAATAGTTCATTGTTTTTTCTGGTTACGTGCTTTGTTGTATTTCCTTTGCTTTGTTTTAGGTTGATCACTCATTGAGGAGAAAGAAATGAAAGTTGGAGCAATGCAATGGAACTCCATCGACCACTGGTTGAGGTAGGCCTCCAACTTTAATTGTTTAAGGAAATCTATTGCTGATCTATCCTTGTTTGTGACTAGACCCACTCTAGGGCTACAGGGGTTGCCTTTGTCCGCAGAGGGAACACTTTCCTGCATCACAAATTGGTGACTCCATTGGGGATAAGGATGGCGACTCTAGAGGGAATCCCCTGCAATTTGCAGACATGGATGGATAAGGATACTCACATGGACAAGCCTCATGATGATGAAGTAAGCATTGATACTTGTGTTTCACTTGAGCATTTGGTAGATGGACCACATGCAGGGAAGGGAAAAATTAGTTTGTCGATGCTGAGAAGGATCTTACCATGGATGACTATGGTGAAGCCTTGTATGGAGAAGCAAGGATTGTTGACTGTTGCAAGACTTGTTGTGGTTGTTTGTGACCTTATGGTAGAAGGTACAAGGGCCCATGACAAGGGAGGAACATGATGATCGTTCCGGAGGATTGGGTCATGCTTTAGCCACATGGAGAATTGGCTAAGTGCCCGGCATGACTCATGGATAGTTTGGAGCCTCCAATGGGGATAAGGATGGCAACTCCACTGGGGAACACTTTCCTCATCACAAATTGGCGACTCCACTGGGGATAAGGATGGTGACTCCAAAGGAACTCCCCTACAATTTGCAGACATGGATGGATAAGGATACTCACATGGAGGAGCCTGATGATGATAAAGTAAGCATTGATACTAGTGTTTCACTTGAGCATTTGGTAGATGGACCATATGTAGGGAAGGGAAAAATCAGTTTGCTGATGCTGAGAAGGATCTTACCATGGATGACTATGGTGAAGCCTTGTATGGAGAAGAAAGGATTGTTGACTGTTGCTGGACTTGTTGGGGTTGTTTGTGACCTTATGGTAGAAGGTACAAGGGCCTGTGACAGGGGAGGAACATGATGATCGTTGCAGAGGATTGGTTCATGCTTTAGCCACATGGAGAATTGGCTAAGTGCCCGGCATGACTCCCCTACAAATTGGCGACTCCATGTCTGCAAATTGGAAACAAATAGCTGGGTGGAACTTTGGTACTACCTCCTACCCGCGGCTGCAAATTTCCTTCAATCCTCAGTTACCCTTTTTAGCAATGTTGGAATTTCCGGATGTGTCCAAACTGACCAATGATCCCATCCTTCATAATCCATATTGGCCACCGGTTCCAACTAAAATTCTAGGTGATTGTCCCAAGTTTGATGGCAAAGCCGGAGAAGATACTCACGCTCATGTTATGATGTATCATCTATGGTGCTCGTCAAATTCATGGTTGATGATTCCATCCACCTTCGCCTTTTTCAACAAACTCTCACTGGTTCTACTGCTAAGTGGTATATCGAATTAGCTCGTGGATCTTTTCAGGACTTTAAATCGTTAGCTATGGCATTCTTAACTCATTTTCAGTTGTCGATTCGCTATGAAACAGGCACACATCTCCTCACATCCTTAAAACAGAATACAACCACGCATATCTCTGGTCATATTCATGAATGGAGATGACGTCGCCGTTTGATTAAGTTTTGGACTCCCGATCAGCTATTGACTGACTAGTTCATAACTTCTTTCGTCAGTCCGATAGCTCGGGACATTGCTATGGGAGCATGTGTAACTGAAGAGAAAGCTATCGTATTATCTTAGTACCTTGACTTGGTTTACTCACAGTCCGGTACTTTATATGATTATTTTCCTGATGCTCTGAGACCCAGAACTTCCAAAGCTCTGCCGACACCCTTCGTTGATGGTGTCATTGGTTCTGTTAATCTGCCTTCTAAGAAATATTCTACGAACCCTGGGAAGCAAAAGCAGAATGTTTCCAATGAAAACACTTCCCAGGCTGCATCCAATGCTGGTAATACTTCCAAGGTGAATGTCATCCAGTCCACAACGATAGATAAAGCCTTGAAAGGGAAAAAGAAGGGAAAAGGGAAAAATAAAGCTGAATAACCAAAGCAGGATTCCCCTAAACCTCCATCCGAGGAAGGTACCAAATGCAAGCCCAAGTATCCTTGCCTTATCTGTGACGAGTATCACTATACCAAAGACTACCCAAGGCGGTCTGAAGTTAGTCGTTTGCTGAAAGGTGCCCCTGGAACCCCTGCCGTGTTTAAAGAACCCTTTCCTTCGCAACAAACTCAAATGGTGGCTGATCCGTCTCAATCCTCTTCTCCCTTTGGCTCTCAGGTGTTTATGGCTGGGATGATTCCCATCCACATTAGTGCTCGGGCAAAAGAATATTTGTCGCCTGCCGGGAAGGAGCCTGAGGTCCCCTCTAGTGCTCCTCCATCCAGTTCTGGTTCCCTTCATATTGAGCGAACCAACACCGAAATGGTCATTCGACCTCCTCAGAAGGGCGTACTCCAGAAATCTTCGTACAACCCCAAATTTCATGCTACTCAGCACTATAGAATTGTGGAAGACTTAGCTCAGGCTCCGTCAGCTATGTCCGTGTTGGAAGTTCTCCAGAGCTGCCCCTCTTAGAGGAAGTCTTTTCTATCGGCCATCGGTGGCATTGACCCGGCTGACTCAGATTTGATTACTTTTGACCTTGAAAGCCATATACCGAGACTGCCTCACCAAATTTCCTTCCTTATTCAGGTCATCATCAATTCCAAAATGATTCATCGTACCGTCATTAATGAAGGTGCCTCTACTTGCATAATGTCTGTTGCTTTCTGGAAAGCTATTGGTTCTCCAACTCTGAGTTAGTCTCCCATGACCTTGGAGGCCTTTGATGGGAGAGAGTCTCGTCCTTATGGTATCTTCTAACGCTTGCCCATTACATTGGAAGGGAAGACAGTCAAAGTAGAGGTTAAAGTTTTTGATGCAAATTTAACCTATAACCTCCTTTTAGGACGTAGCTGGACATATGCCATGTGGGTCGTGGCTTCATCTCTATTTCATGTCATTCATTTCCCTCATAACAGGAAGATTGTCATTGTGGACTAGCTCTCTTTATTCACCTCTTCCTCCGATGGCAATGTGCCTTTCGTGGAGCATACCTCTGTTCCTTTTGAGAGTGTGAGTGCTGGAATCTTTAAAGATCCTACCCTTATGGGTGTTTTTTCGCTCCCACCTCCCAAATTCGCCCCTATTAATATGATTTCTGTTCGTTCTGATCCATGGGGTCTTCCTCCTCTCGATCAGGTAGAATCCTAGGGTGATGAGATGCCGTTGAGTCCTACCGAGCTAAACTACGTCGAAATTGTTGCTGCATCAGCTCCATCCTCTGAATCTAATCATTTGAGAAGAGCTCTCGACTCGTATGCTCACTCCCCTTGGCTTGGAGATAGCGCTTCTTCAGACCCATTACAGGAAATGTTTCCTACTGATGAAGCAATTATTGAGACCATGTCTTTCGAGGAACCCCCTTGGTCCGATCACCAACATCGTTCCTCGTTTCTCCCCGCCCATCGGGAAATGCTTACTTGTCTTGAGCGGTTTGCTTCTTGTTTTCCCTTTCAACCTCTTCGGACACCCATTCAGATCTATCAAGTGTCTTCTGAAGGGAATATAGGAAACATCATGCAAACTCAGCCGATCGACATCTCTGTTAAACCAGGGATTGTCGAGCATATCCATGTTGGGGTAACTTGTACTCCAGAGGAGATTCGGCTCTATAAATGTCTTTTTCGTGAATTTCGTGATGTGTTTGCATGGTCTTACGAAGAGATGCCCGACATCGATCCTAGCATCGTGGTGCATGAGATACCCACCTATCTAGGGTCTAAACGTGTTCGACAGCGTCTACGCCCCATGCACCCCCGAAAGGCTGCAACTACTAAAGCGGAAGTTGAAAATCTTCTCAAGGCTGGTTTTATTTACCCCATCCCACTCACGGATTGTGTCTCCAATATTGTCCTTGTCGCTAAAAAATAGGGCACTATCAGAGTCTGTGTTGATTACCCTGATATTCATCGAGCTTTTCCCAAAGACAAATTCCCCACACCCTTCATTGACCAGCTCATTGATGAGTGTGCCGGAAGCAAGATTTATCCATTCATGGATAGCTTTTTTGGTTATAACCAGATTAATATCACCCCTGCTGATCAACACAAGACCGCCTTTATCTGTCCATGGGGCACTTTCGCTTATAAGAAACTTCCTTTCGGCTTAAAAAATGCCGGTGCCACCTTCCAACGCGTAATTTCATATGCATTTCATGGTATTCGACACATTGTGCAGCCTTACTTGGATGACCTTCTGGCTCATTCATCAAAGTGCCAGGACCATTTGACCCATATTCGCGAAATTTTTCTTCATTGTAGACACTACTTTATCTGGCTCAATCTGCATAAGTGTGTCTTTTGTGTCGATTCAGGCAGACTTCTCAGGTTCATCGTCTCCCGAGAGGGCATCCGTTTGGATCCTCTTAAAGTCGAAGCCATTCTGAATCTTCCTCCCCCTACTTCTTTATAACAATTGTAGAGTCTGTAGGAAAAAGAAAATTTTCTACGACAATTCATTCCAAATTATGCCGAAGTGGCTAAAGGTTACACGCGGTTACTGACGCGACACCCCTTTTCATTGGGACACCACTGCACAAGAGTCGTTCGATCACCTCAAGGCTCTACTTGTTTCTGCTCCCTTGTTACGTCCCCCTGACTATCACTAGGACTACACTCTTTACCTAGCCGCTGCTGACACCACTATCGGCATGGTTCTAGTTCCAGATGATGACGATGGCACCAAGCATGTCATTTATTACCTCATCCATAATTTACTAGATACAGAGACTCGTTATGCCCATGTTGAGAAGTTGACCTTGGCTGCTATTTTTGCCGTCCAATGTTTCCATCATTGCATTCTATTGCATACCATGATGGTGATTTCTGATTGCAACCTGATGATGTACATTTTGTCATGTCAGTTTCTGGGGGGCAAGTACTTGAAGTGGATTGCTATCCTCCAAGAGTTCGACTTGGAGTTCACTACTACCAAGTCTAAGAAGTCCCTTGTCTTCGCTGAGTCACTTTGCTCTCTGCCATCTCTTACCGCACCCTCTCGGTTAGAGGACCATATCTCGGATGAAACTCTGTTCTTGATCAACACCGTCGACCCTTGGTACGGGGAAATTATTGTCTATCTTTAGACATCCTCTTTTCGCATCGATTTGTCAAAAGAAGCTCGGCAATGGATTCGCCATCAGTCTCAACCTTATCGCACCATTGGGGATACCTTGTACCGACTCGACACCGACTCTGTCCTCCACCAATGTTTAACACTCGAGGAAGCCGAATGAGTTCTAAATGACTGCCATTCTAGCACCTGTGGTGGTCACATGTCCGGATATGCCACTGCTCAAAAGATTCTCCGTGCTAGATATTTTTGGCCCTCTATCTTTAAGGATTGCATTCTTGCAGTCTTCTCTTGCCATGAGTGCCAAATCTACCAGCGGAAAATGCACGCGCCTCCTGCTCCATTGCACCCTGTTGTTACTGTCAACCCTTTTACCAAATGGGGCATTGATTATATGACTTGTAACCCTAGATCGGCTAGGGGGAATGGGTATATCATCGTTGGTGTTGATTACTTCACAAAATGGGCCGAGGCGATGCCTACACTATCTGAATATGGTCACACAGAGGCGCAATTTTTGTTCCATCATGTTATATCACGATTCAGAGTCCCTCAGGCCATCATCATTGATCACGGCAGGCATTTCCGTAATCACATGATGACCGAGTTAACAACCCAGTTGGGCCTACGGCATGCTAGCTCGACACCATACTATCCTCAGGCCAACAGTCAAGTAGAAGTTGTCAAGAAGGTTCTAGTTATAATGCTTCAGCACACCATTGGCATGCATAAGTCCAACTGGAATTTGATGATATTCTCCACCTTGTGGGCCTACCAAACATCAATGAAGGATGCCACTGGGTTCACCCCGTTCCAATTGGTTTACGGGTTGGAGGCTACCCTTCCGATTGAGTGTGAGATCTCTTCTTTGAAATTAGCTATCAAATTACTCTGATAGAAGAACACCTTGTCTACCTAAAGCAACTAGACAAGACCCGTCGACTGGCCTCTCTAGCTATTGAAGCACAGAAGAAGAGAGTGAAAACTCACTTCGATCATACTATCCATCCTCGTTCTTTTGTTGAAGGAGATTTAGTCCTGCTTTATGACCAAGCCAATGATAAGATGGGGGTAGGAAAATTCGAGCCTATGTGGCACGAGCCTTGTATTGTAAAATGAGTTTTGAAAAAGGGGGCCTATGAGCTGATTGATTATGAGGGGAATCCTCTAGATAAGCCCCAGAATGGGCTTTATCTGAAAAAATATTATGCATGAACCCCATGCACTCTGATTTGTACATACATGTGTTCTCAGCAGGTGTGTTGTGTGTGTGCATTTTCATGTTTTTGGCTTGGTGTGTAGGCATAATTTCCACTTATTGTGTCTTCTTGCTTCGTGTGTAGATTTATGGTGCACCTTATGTTGGTTTTGCTGATGGTGCCTGCTGTAGTACACACAACTTGTCTTTTGCAGCGTGGGTGATCTACGATCCTCACGGTGAGTTAGTAGACCTTCAAGGTGTTTGTCTGGGTTGTACCACAAACAATGTCACTCAATTTAGTTCTGTTATTGAATTATTGAATGAGGCCATCAACCTCAACATTCATGCATTCATTGTGAATCTGGACTCCCAACTTGTTGTCCACTAGCTTAACGGGCATTATTCTATTAGAGATCATCGGATTTTAAGGTTGTATTTACGTGTTAAGTTGTTAGAGAGAAGTTCTGATTTCATCACATATCAACACATTCCAAGACGATTAAACACGTTAACTGATGCATTAGCCAATTATGTATTAGACATACATTTGCATAACATGTAATCAAAATAGCATATAGAAGCATTTAAAACACAATAATAAACCATAGGAATATGTATATATATATATATATATATATATATATATATATATATATATATATTATATATATATATATATATTATATATATCTATATATATCGTGTGGCCCACCGAGGAGCTCAAAAAATAAATGTATATGTCCAAACAGAGTCTGTGCTCTCCATACGTTCGAGATATATGTCTCGCAAAAAATCAGCAGGATGAAACCTAGGTGTCTACTGTGGTGGGTTATGCTCCCTATAGCATACCACCGCCCGTGCAACCCATCTCAGTAATCGGTGCAACCTAGGAATCTCTCCTACTGTGTGAATCTAAAACTCTATGGGAATCTCCTCGATCCCCATATAATCTGGGATCCTCGCTGTTAGACCCTCAAGGTTCTGTGCCACTGTCTCTATCGAATCACGGCCGAAGGAGCCAAGGCCAGCTCCCTGATACCCTCTGGATCTCTCCGTGCCTCTAGAGCCAGTCCTACGGGTCTCACAGGTCCTACATCTGCAAGTACCATAGAGTATCTCATTAGGGCATATGCATGAAAAATCAAAAGCATTATAAAAAATAAAATCCAAAAAATAGCGTGATCAAGTGCTTTACCACCATCATCCCACTGATCGCCAGGGGGCAACTGCATGTTGGGATCACCACGAAAATCCATCCTAGCATATGGCTAGTCCTCTATAAAGATAGTTTGGTGCTCCAACCACTCACGGAACAATACCCCCCATGCCACCGGGCGTCCGCCACCTCCTCGTGGCATCACATGAACCCACCGGATGATCCTAGTCTCCCATGGTCTTGATGCATCTAGGTCCATATCTTGCAATTGCAGTGCCGACACCCACTCCAACATGAGCAGAATCAAGATGGATCCATAGCCGAACTATTTCTTCTCTCCGCGACAACAGTTGGTAAGTTGCCTCTTCATGTTCGCCGTCACCGCCTCTGCCGAGTTGAACATGGTGGGATTAAGGCATTTGAGAGCCAACCGTAGTTGAGTCTTCAATGCCTCGTGTTGGGCTTGGGAGCCTGCCACCTTGGTCACCATAAATAGCAATGCATGAAGTATCACGTGATCCACTGTTGGGATTGCCACCTTTTCACTCTTTGACTTTCATGCCCGGGGGCACACTCGTGCCATGATCATCTCTAATGATTCACCCCCAGGACGTTGGCCCTCCAGGATTGGCCTCTCACCCCATCGAGACAGTCCAGTCAAAAAGTACATGTTTTTGGAATCAAAATCGATATCTTGGCCACGAATTATGAATTTCCCATCCGTCGGGTTCCATGCACGGATTATCAGCTCTAGTAAATCCGGTTGGGACCGGAGGTGAGGAGTGAGAGAGAACTTTAACAATCCACATGTCCGTAAGGCATTTCGACATCCAGCATCAGCAAAAGCCACTTCGTCGTTAACATCATGGGTTCTCTCTTGCCAAACGAAAGACATGGTGCCCTGCATAACAAGGAAAAACGAATTAGAATCTTGGTTATCAAATTTAGATCATAATTTGCATAAAAAACTTGTTTTGCATTGCCATCGCGTCTGTTTTTAAAACAACCACGATGACGCGAAGGTGATAGTTCAATTTTTTCGTGGTCAACGCGGCAGTACATCACTTTTCCGTGATGACCTCGGAGCGGTATGTGTAGCTTGCTCTCGATCATCACAGAACCAAGCGGTAAACCCGCGATGATCGAGCGGTGAACCCACGTTAAAAACTTCACTCAAAATACCATGTCCAACAACCAAATTCAACAAAAAACCACTCAAAAGAAGCGCAGGAGAATTTCTACTTACGTGGCAAAAGTTTCACATCAAACCGTCAACAAACGAGGCCACAATCAGCTCGAAGTTGGTGCTCCAAAACTCTCCAATGGTAAATGAACAGTACAATGGTAAAAATGAATTGAATTACCCCCTTTTTATAGTAATTTTTGAAAATATTTAAAATTGCACTTTAGAATGTGGGTTTTTTTACCATTTCCGCTTGATTAATTGGGGTGTTTTGGTTTCTGAATGTCTATTTATCGTTTAGGTCGAATGGATCTTATGTTTTGATGTGTTTGTGCAAAACTACAGGTCATGGAATTACACATGCTTCGTGAGCACTTGGTCCAAAGTCGTCTTTAACGCTCTTTTCCAACTTTAAAGATGAAAAGATTGTCGAGTTTTCCTTTTTGACTCGTTAAACGAAATGAAAGGCGATCTGCTTTAAGCTCTTTTTCCAACTGTTTAAATGAGAAAAGATTTCCGGGCTTTTGTCGTTTCAGACTCGTCATTGGTTACGAAACGACGTGGTATCGATCGTTTTTTTTACTTTTTCGGTTCGACGCCACTAATTACGAAAAGTACTCCTTGGTCGTAATGGTCAAGCAGTTCTTTCGAGTATCATTTTATACTTTTTCGGGCTCAAGAGACACAAATTTACGAAAAAGGACCCCCCTGGAGTTTTCTTTTCTGTGTCTTTTTCAAACTCCCTAAATATGAAAAAGACTTCGAGTTTTTCCTATGTCGGACTCGTTAAACTCTGACGACATTGGACTCGTCACCATGACGAGACTTGAGCTTCTCCTCCCTAGGGCTTGTTAAACTATTACTAGGTTGGATTCAACAATAGGTTTATCATTGATTGTCTGTGGCAGCGAGTCACTCTTGAGCATCGACACTTCTGCTTCTTGTCGGGTTGGGATATCCATACATTGTCATTTGGCCTTCTGTGGGTTTGGGTTGTCATTTAGCCTTATTCCATTTGATCAATGCCGTTTCCATTAAGCCTCTGATCTCTTGGTACCTAAATGCTGCCACCGTCCGGAGTCATGTCGTCGATATGTTCAAGAGTATAATCCTTCTGCAGTTTACACCTTTGTCCCTTGCTCTAATACTCTGTTTCACCATCTACCTCTTGTTCCTCGTCTCATGTCATTGATGGGGGAAACATTATGGCCCTCCTACGATGGATTGTCTCCTGTCGAATTCAGCTCATTATCCAGGAGAATTGATCTAGAGATCCCCTTTTGGTACCTTGGAACTTGCATGCCTCAATGGCAAGTTCTTCACACTTGATGGTTGACTTGCATCATTGGTCGTCGATTGGGTGATTCCACGAGTGTTCGAATTCGATTCCTTCTTCACATTTCGTGGATTGTACTCGACAATACCTTGAGAACCATTGGCATTATTGGTAGTTTCTCTCGCGCTTGTTAATGGTTTACATCATCGACTGGTAGTCAAACGACTTTCTCTCATGCTCGACTTCAGCACCTCTATTCACATGTTAGAATTTGTACTATGGTTAGTTGGGTTCAAGACCTTGAACTCAGATTACACATGTTCGGGCTGCGTGGATTGGTTTTTGATTACATGACTCGTTGATGGATGGTTGCGACGATACCTGAGTCTTCATGGATGGCTGCGACCATACCTTTATCATTATTATGGTATCATTAGCTGGATGGATGCGTCCATACCACAAACCTTGTTTCTATGTCTTTTGGATGGTTGTGTCCATGCCTAGACTACATGTACTTCACTATCAGAGATATTGTACTTGCACCTACAGGTTCTTCCAGGTGGTGTTCCAGCTCAGTTGTTTTGTAAAACATTTCACCCCTCCCACTCTCTCGGGCTTCATACTTTAGGGGGCATCTGTTACACAGTAATTTATCACCGCCTTTACTCCTGGTCTTTCCACTGTGTCATGTGTCTGATTCAAACATGCTTACGATAGAAAAATGCTCTCCTATGCTGCCAATTGACCCACTTTTCCTAAGTTATCTGCCTCATCATGACTATGGACTTAATAAATGCGCTGAAGGGTGCTTATAAACAGTCCGACCGCGCTGCCAGTGTGAAAGTACATCTGATTCCCGTGATGGCCCAACTTTATGCACCAACGCGGTGCTATGTGTTTCCTTTAGTGATGATCTAACTAGCTGTACTGATCACTTGCGATGTCAGCACTGAAGATCAGTTTTGTGCCTGCGATGATCCAGATTGGGTGAATTTGTTCCAACAGTCGGCTTTCCAGATGACTCCAGACCTGGTTTTTGGCCTAGTTTATGTCGCCCTTCCTTCCCTGGTGTGGAAGTTCCGTCAATTGTGCTACCTTCCTTGATGATAAGCTCTCCTTTCCACCTTTCATGGAGGCTCCTCCTATTTAAACACTTACTTTTGATATGATCAGCTAGTTGGTATAGTTGGTAATTGGAAAAATCTTGGTTTATACAGTGTTGTTAGTGCTTTGATAGATAGCTGGTGTGAGTATGATAAGTGTGAGAGTGTTGCTCGTTTGAGGAAGGTTGTGAAGTGCGCTTGATTCCTTGTTAAACTTGTGAATGAGAGAGAGAGACTAGTATGTTGGGAGATCCATCAACAAAGAGTGAATGCTTGAAGAACATGTTGGCTGGATCCCTCTGAGAAGGCTTGTGACGTCAAGACTTTGGTTGTAAGATGACTCTCATTTCATTATTAATGCAATCAGTGATGTTTTCCTATGTCTTGTATGTAATGTACTTGATAGCTCATGACTTCTTGACTTTGTGAGTAAATAGTTCATTGTTGTTTCCTGTTATGTGATTTTTTGCATTTCCTTTTCTTTGTTTCAGGTTGATCACTCATTGAGGAGAAGGAAACAGAAGCTGGAGCAGCAAAACGGAACTCCATCGACCACCAGTTGAGGTAGGCCTCCAACTTTAAATGTTTAAGGAAAGATATTGTTGATCTATCCTTGTTTGTGACTAGACCCACTCTGGGGCTAGAGGGGTTGCTTCTGTCCGTAGAGGGAACACTTTCCTGCATCACAAGCACTTCCTTACAAAATACTAGATTCCAGCCTCTAGATCTCCGTAATGAGGGATCCATATATAGATGTTTGCAAGGGGGTGAGTCAGCTAATGGGTTTTTTATTAGTGTCCTCTCTCTGATAGTTCTTGGTTCAACTTGGAGATTCATGGTCTCTTACGCATCCCTGGGCGAATTCAGAGAGGCAAGTGTCAAAGGAGAAGTTTCTAGAAGATTCCATGATCACCCACCTTGCAAACTGTCTCTGCCATTTGTCTACTCTCGCTCATCGCACCCTATAGAAGGGATTTCCAGTATACATTGCACTTTTTTCACTGAGCAGGTGAGATGCATCACACCCTTAGCACTAAGCAGCTTGTATGGTCCAGTTTTGATCAGTTCTAAGCAGATTTCCATGGAGAACTTCTAGGAGATGATGTAATCAACTAATCTTGTTCCTTTAGGGTGTGAAGCAACACTTTTAGGGACTTATAAGCCCTTGGTTTATGGACATGTATGATTGGGGTTGCAATGCCCAAAAATGTCTATAACAGTTGCCCCGTAAAGCATGAGGTCGTTAATCTTTTGCTGTCGGGTGAAATGCTTTGTCATGAGGATCCGAGGTTTTTTCGAGTTGGAAGGCGACCTGTAATGAGATACAATACAATAAATTATCTTCATAGTATTTTCATGATCTAGCTGAGGCGGGCATTCCCATGCTTAGCTTTGTAAATTCATTTCCATGTACATAGGATAGACAACCCTCTGTGTAGCAGACTGATGATTCGGACAAAGTCATCATCCTTTGATTTGGATGATCATCTATTTGGCAATGATATACATTTGATGTCTTTATTCCCCTGAATATATCGCAACCTGGATGGATGAAAGTAGATCCGAGGTCTTCAAAATCATTTGATCTTTCCCCGGAGTACAAGTAGATCCATGTGAAAGATGTTCAGAGTCGAACATGGAAAGGCATTGCCTGATTACCAGTCAATGATGTAAGCCATTAACAGGCGGGAGAGGAATCACTGATGATGATGGTGACCCTCAAGGTACGGTAGTACAATTCACGTGGTGTGAAAAAGGGACTTGGCGTTGAACACCACGTAAAATGTTTTGGTCAAAGGCCATTAATGTAAACCTGTCGCTAGAAGTGAGAAACTTGCCATTGAGGCATGGAAGCTTCAAAGTACTGAAATGGTTGTTCCTAGGCTGACTTCTTGGATAATGAGTTGATGTCGATAAGAAGTGACCCGTCGTAGGAGGGCCTTAATGAATCCCACATCTACGACATGAAATGGAGCAAATTATTTTGGAGGTGAAAACAATCTGATGATACAAGGTTCAGGGTGGTGGTAATGAAAGAATGGAGCGTGAATGTATTGTAGTGGATGAGACACAGGTGAATTCTCTGAGCGACTTCCCTTGAACATACCGGAGAAACTGAAATGGATTGGTAGCGTTAACCCCAAAGATGGATGGTACGATGGACCAATGGTGATATGACCGGTGAACAAAATAATGCAACCCGACTCAGACATGGAGTGAAAGTGTCATGTTCAAGAGTGACTTGCTACCAATAAAGTTTCTTCAAGTTTTCTTCCCAATTTTCCCCAGTCATTGCTGACCAGTACCTCTTTATTTTTATCAATATTGAAGAGGATAACATATGCTTTTTCTATAATTTTCCCTTTAGGTGAACCCGTCGCTATGTTTTAATGAGCCTAGCGACAGTGAAACTTGTTCTTGTCTATATGGACAAGTTTGTCGCTATTGATTTTAACGAGTTTAACGACAATGATAACTCAGTCATTTTTCAATTTTAGAGAGTCTGAAAAGGGATGGAAAGGAAACTTCAATAATCCTTTTTCGTCATATAATCCCTTAAGCTTGAAAAAGTATAAAATAATACGAAAGGGATGAATTTTTGATAGTTTTAACGAGCCGAACAAGACAAGCACTCGATCTTTTTGTGTAATAATCCCTCAGGTCCAAAAAGATTAAAATCTAGAGGAGGGATAGCACTTCTAGTAGCTTTAACAAGCTGGAGAGGCCAATCACTCGAGAATATTTTCATATTTTACAAGTGAGTTGAAAAGAGCTTAAAGGAGACTCGTTTTTTGAGGAACGAGAGATAATTTCGGGTAGCAGGTGATTCTAGGTAAGGTTTGGAATTTTCCAATCACGACAGTGTCACAAGGATGGCTAACAGAATCACTCGTCGCAGATGTTCCTCAAAAAGGGTAAACAATCAAATGGAGGCATATGATCAGCCAAAAAAAATAGAGTGGAGGTGATGATGAGAACATGATCAAGGCTCAAAAGCTGATGATAGTGCATTCACAATGGTTATTTACCGGAGATTGGTTCATTTTTTAATGAGCTTAAACTCCCGGGGAAACATTTTCTCATTGCTTAGGTTTAATTTTTAACGAGCTTGAACTTCACATAAAAACTACTCGTGATAATGATCATTTATTATTTGATTCACCATTAGCACTTTGTTCTTTCAACGGTTGTACTACCTGATCAATTGCTTCATCAAACATATTAGAAATGAAAACACAAGCTTGAAAAATGAGTTAAAACACTAATACCTTACACAAATTACGTGAATAGTAATTTAAAAGTGATTTTTACCTCTCATTTTACCATTTCATTTGAACTTGGTTTGTTGGAGCTCTGGAGGTGCTTTCCCCCCCTGATTTTCACTAGCTGATTCTGGGAGATTCTGTGGATGATTCTCGGCACTTTCTAGACCAGGTAAGAGCTAAACCTAAACCCTTCAGCCGCATTCCTTCCTTTTTGAATTTTGAGCATGTTTCCTTGTTTTTCTGACCCCCTGGGGTTTGAGAAATTTTCCCTGGCTCGATCGCACCCTTCCTATATCGAAAGGTGCGATGTATACTGGCCTAGCCATTGGCCAGTCATTGTGCATCTCACCCAGTACACTACTGGGGTGTGATGGGCACAAGGAGGGAGAATTTTACAGTGATTTCTCATGGAATTTTTGCTTGTTTTTTGCGGAATCAGGACCCTAACTCTTCTCTTGTTTGTTTTTCATAGATTCATCGGAGAAAAATGGTTGTTACATGAACATAATGCGAGCATGAAGAAGAAGACATGGTTGCTTTACATGATCCAGGTACGGTAACTGCACTGCAGAACTTTGGCCTGCTCAAGTTTTTCCACATCTCTACTATGAGGCAACAAATCAACTTGTTGCAATATTTTCTCGATGCATGGGATCCTACTGACCAGGTGTTCCAGATAAGAGGCAAATATATCCCCTTGATTTTCATGGACATATATTTTTTGACCGGTTTATCGAGGCGTGGCGCCCATCTCTCATTATCAAGTTCCGCTCGTGGGGGAAAATCCGTGAGAGATTACATTCACCGGTACTACAGAGAGGGATCTCAATCAAGTAGGGACAACAAGATCAACATCCGAGATGTCACTAACCGGTCCTTGAGGACCATTCTATTCACTTTTTCTCAACTGGCTGGTAGTGCAACTCTTCACGTGGCTAACAAGTCTTATATGCAATATGCCTTGGAATGCCTCGAACTGAAGGTGTTCAACTGGTGTGATGCAGTACTCCCTGTGATGAAATAACAACTAACCAAGGTGAAAAGCAGAAGATCCAATAATTTTGGCTATGGTTCTATTTTGACCGCTTTTGCCTTGGAAAAGATCCCACTGATGCAGCCGCAGTACATTTCACTTGGTTTACCTCCACCGATTGAGCCACGGATGCAGAGATGGGTTGACCTCATGGTCCGGCATGCTGTCCAGTCCCAGATTTCTTTCTCTGATACCTTCTTCGAGTGGTTCAACCATCAGGAGATGGTTTATGCTGAGTGTCCATATGCTGGTATGGATTTCCGGGGTGACCCAGATTTGGTGTTGTTGCCTAGTGAGTAGTGGGGTGCTATAGGTAAATTCTTTGACCATATCTCTGCTTATTGTTTTCATAATGTTCTTATGCTTTCTTTGATCAAGACTAATCAAAACTCATGTGCTCATGCAGACATTGGAACAGTTCAACCAACAGTACGCCTGAGAGCACCAACTGTCGCTCCAGCAGGAGAGGTTGTTGGGAGGGTTATCCTTCACGACCTTGATGTGGCCGAGACTCTTTCAGCATTGCAATATCAGGTCTAGGGTCTCACTCTTGGTATTCCAGACGTGAGGACCGACGATCTACCTCTGAGGTTGTAGTGACATACCACTGGTGTGCCAAATTGATGGACTACGCTTTTACACATGATTGCACAGGCGGTGACTTGTTATCACCATCATCATTACACTAGGGTGCCCCATAGCATTCTATGTTTTGGGTCATTTGACCGATTTTGTCTTGGTTACAGAACATTATGTGTAAACCATAAACAGTTATATATATATATTTATATTATATATATATATATATATTATTTTCGGATCTTTATTTTGGCTAAGTTACATGATCCTGATGCAAATATTGATGAAATGCTTCTTTTTATAAATGTCACAAATGTCTATCTAACACATAATTTTCCAATGAGTCTGTTAATGTGTTTAAATTTCTAGAAATATGTTGATATTCAATAGTATCGAAATGGCTTTCCAAAATCATGACCCTTAGGAACATGCGATAGATAGTTGGATTCCGTACAGAGTAGATACTAGTGAGTTGTAGAATGATGAGTTGTGAGTCTAGCCCGACGACAAGTCGGCGTATGCAATGTGTGATGGCATCAGAGAGGAGTTCTATCAACGTGCTGTATTCAGCGATATTGTTCGTTGACCGACCAATACATGCCCCTCTGAAACTCACTAACTCGCCGTTGGGATCGAAGATTTCCCAAGCCGCAGAAGATAGGTTCCACGAATTACGACTTGCTCCATCAGCATATCCAACAAATGATTCCAATAGCTTCGACATCTACAACAAATTCAAAAAGCGGATTACCTAACCAAAACAATTACCCTTGGTGAAAACAAAAATGTAACAAAAGCATAGGAGTTACTACGCTGAATTAAGCGTAGTAGCACTTGAGGTACAACCCATTGCGGGGTTGCGCTAGTGGAATCCCATCATAATCCACCAACTCGTAGGCTCCTTTTGCTAATACATGCTTAACAATATAGGGGCCCATCCATAAAGACTTGAACTTACCTGCTCCCAAATTATCAGACTCCTGGTCGTAAAGTGAAACTAGGTCACCTTCTGAGAAGACACGAGGTTTGACATTTTTGTCAAACTGCGCTTTGACTCGTTTATTATGGGCTTCATTAGCCAAAGTGGCGTCATGACGGGTTTCATCCAATTGGATTAATTCCAAGAAACGAGCCTCCTCTTCCGAAGTTCCGGGGAGAAGGTCGACCGCGAGATTAAGGGACGAGATTTCACACTGAACTGGCAAGATCGCTTCCAGGCCATACACCAGTTGAAAAGGTGTAAACCCGGTTGCATTCCTCACCGATGTCTAGTATGCCCACAAGGCCGAGTACAGGATTAGGTGCCAACTTCATTTATGGACTCCAATCATCCTTTGTAGCATGCACTTCAGGACCTTGTTGATTGCCTCAACTTGTCCGTTAGCTTGTGGATAATACGGAGTAGAGCTATCATGGGACAGTCCTAATTTGTCAGCCAACTCAACCATCATGTGATTGTGAAAATGCGATCCATGATCTGTGACTATGGCCTGTGGAATGCCGAATCTAGAGACTACATGATTGAAAAAGAAGAGGGCAACCATTTCGCCACTGTTGTTTAATGTAGGCATCACCTCAGCCCATTTGGTAAAATAGTCTACTACGATTATGATATACCCATGCCCCCCAGCTGAGGTGGGGTTACATGTCATAAAATCTATGCCCCATTTGGCGAATGGCCCAATAGCAACTACTAGTTGTAGAGGTGTGGGTGGTATTCTGGTTTTGCGATTGAAGATTTGACAAGCATGAAAACTTCTGACTGTGGTTATGCAATCTTTCAATATTGTGGCCAGAAGTATCCAACTCATAAAATATTTTGAGCTGTAGCATAACCAGATTGATGCCCCCCACATGCACGTGAATGACAATCGTTCAGGACTTTTTCGGCCTGCTCATGGGTGAGGCACTTCTGCAAAACTGTATCGATACCACGACAATAAAGCATATCACCGACGATCATGTAATCTTTTGCTTGGTATCAAATGCATCGTTGTTCTGAGCATGAGGTATTAGACCTATATGTTTGGGTTTGGAGATAGATTATTATATCTCCATACCACAGATTGCTTGAAGATATCAGAAACAAACATTCATCCACGATTGCTTCTTCAGATGTTGCATCGTTGGATGATGATGGGAGATCACATAGTAACTCTGCGAAAACCAGGGCTTTCTTTGATTTGAATTTTTTGAATTCCAGATCAAACTCTTGTAAAATCGCTATCCATTTTGAATATTTGCTCCCCAATAACTGTCGCGACAATATATAAGTCATGGGGTTGCAATTTGACAAAATGGTAGTTTTCCTAAAGAGGACATAATGTCGAAATATCTGTATCGCTTAAACAGTTGCAAGAGCTAGCTTTTCAACGTAGGAGTACTTCATTTTTGTATCATTTCAGTTTCGGCTTAAATAATATATAGGATGTTCAATTCCATCGTCTTCTTGAACTAAAACCATTGCTATGGTCGTATCCACTATAGCCAGATACAGGTTAAAGTCTTTTTGATAATCAGGAGCATACATTAATGATGCTTTTATGAGGGATTCCTTTAAAGCATCAAAGGAAGCTTACACGACCTGATCCATAATGAAGGGTACTTCTTTTTTTAACAGACGAGTATAACCTTTAGCAAGTTCGGCATAATTTGGAATGAACCTCCTCAGAAAGTTTGCTTTCCCTTAGAGTTTCTGTATCTGAAGCAAACTTGAAGGTGGAGGCAAACCAATGATTACATGGACCTTACATGGGTCGAGACAAATCCTATCCTTTGAGACCACGAAGCCAAGTAAATGATCAGAACTGACACAAAACACACATTTGTGCAGATTGAGTCGTATCTTGTAGTGTCGGCAACGTAGAAATATCGCTCTTAAATGCTGCGGATGATCAGTCTGCTTTCACGAATGTGTCAGAAGATCGTCGAGATATGGTTGAATGATGTTCTTGATGTCATGGAAGGCATAATTCATTGCCCTCTAAAATGTTGCCCCTATGTTCTTTAAACCAAAGGGTGGCTTGCAATACGCGAATGTTCCCCACGAACAAATAAATGTATTCTTTGACTGGTCTTATGGGTGGATATTTATTTGATTATACCCAGAAAATCCATCCATAAATGAAAAGATTTCACATCCAGCGCATTCATCAATAATCTGGTCAATGAAGGGTGTAGGGTAGTTGTCTTTCGGACAAACTTGATTTATATCCCTATAATTGACGCACACTCTAATCATTCCTTGCTTTTTCATTACAGGAACAATATTCGATACCCAATCGGTTAGAGGAACTAGTTAAATAGAACTAACATGGAGGAGTTTTTCAACTTCCGCCTTGATGGCAACAACTTTCTTGGGGTGCACCTGCCAGAGCCTTTGTCGTACTGGTTTGACATCTGGATACATCTTAATTTCATGTTCAACTATGCTCGAGTCAAAGCCTGCCATTTCAGAATATCACCAAGCAAAGACATATCTAAACTCATGAAAGAGAGCGTAATATATTTCCAATTCTGAAGAAGAACAAGATTTGCCGACATGAATATTCTCTACAACATCTGTTGTGGTTGAGATATTTATGGCGATAGTCTCTTCAATATTGGATCGGTTTCACTTGGAATCCACTGTATTTACAGTATTTGATAGAAACTAAAAAACTGAGGGATTATCAAGGTCACTGGAACTATCTTCCTTACAATCCAGAAGATGGGAATGATGGTGGTAATCCTCCCATGGTGCCCTGTCAATCATCATTGACTGAACAATTCCTTCGTCTATAGAATGTACTTGCGACCAAGGATCTGAAGGGTTGCCATATTCCTTAGACCTATCTATCCAAACGCTTGATGAGCATTGATTCGGGTTTGCCTCCCATGCCGAAAACATTGATTGCTATAATATTTCTATTGGGCTTGGAGGCAATACCTACAAATGATCCATGTTAATATCGTTTTCGGACATCTTTTGAATAGAATATATCATATTGCAGGTTCCCACTGTGGCCACTTCCGCCAAATTGATTGGAGGAGGTAGGGAAAAAGTCCCCATTAATGTAGGGTCTTTTAGTAGGCCTACTCTGATATTTTGAAGCGAATGAGCGCTTCCGTGGATCATCAGAATGCTTCCCGTAACTTGTGAACTGTTGGGGAGAAATGTTTGTTGGTCGACGATTGTAATTCCTCCTTGGAAGGGGAATGCAATCTTCTTGAAGTAGGTCGACACAACGGCAGCCATGGCATATATCCAGATCCTTCCTAGTAGGATGTTGTAATCGAGGTTTCCATCGATTACTTCAACATCAACTTCTACTGTTTTTCCCCCCAGTTCAACTTGCAAGTTACTTAGAGTCCCGTATGGGGTGTATGTTCGTCCATCAAATGCTTTTAATGCCGTCGATGATCTCAACAAGGGTGGAGACCCTAAAGTTTTCCAGCAACTCATCGACATAACACATGTAGATGCCCCCTCATCAATAATTGTTCGATAAACAGTTTTGTTGAGGGCTTTCACTTGAATAAGGAAAGCTAGTTGAGCTAGTAACTGAGGGTCATATCCTTTGTGATTAAAGGACACAAGATTGGAATCTGTTGGGTCAATCCCATCTATCGCTGATAATAAAGCCTGCTTTTGGGAGGGGCAATTTTGTAGTACCTCAAGTGTCGACATAGCAAACAACGATTAGGCTAGATCCTCCACTATATTATAATGCTTTGTTGCTCTAGCATGAGGATTAAACATCGATTTGTGTACTACTCCCTTTGGTGGTTTTATTGTTAGCTCAGGAGTGAGGGGTGGCACAACTTTGGTCGAAGTTGTTTTTCAACTACTAGGTTGATCATTATCCTTGTTGTTCGACATCTGTGGATTCTCGTAATATTTATTCCTTGTCAATATCAAAGCATCATTTTGCTACTTTGAAACATACAACATTAGCACTTGGGATGGGGAAGCATTGTCACTAGCAACTAGATTTGTTCCTGGATTCGGAAATGGATCAGTCAATACCTGTTATAGAAATTTTTGGGCAATGCAACCCCAATCAACATGTCCATAAACCAAGGGCTTCTAAGTCCCTAAAAGTGTTGCTTCACACCCTAAAGGAACAAGGTTAGCTGATTACATCATCTCCAAGAAGTTCTCCATGGAAAATTGCTCAGAGCTGGTCAAAACTAGACCATGCAGGCTGCTCAGTGCTAAGGGTGCGATGCATCTCATGTGCTCAGTGCAAAAAGTGCGATGCATACTGGAAATCCCTTCCGTAGGGTGTGATGAGCGAGAGTAGACAAATGGAAGAGATAGTTTGCAAGGTGGATGATCATGGAATCTTCCAGAAACTTCTCCTATGAGACTTGCCTCTCTAAATTCACCCAGGGATGAGTAAGAGATCATGAATCTCCAAGTGGAACCAAGAACTATCATAGAGAGGACACTAATAAAAAACCAAACAGCTAACTCACCCCCTGCAAACATCTATATATGGATCCCTCATCACAGAGATCCAGAGGCTGGAATCTTGTATTTTGTAAGGAAGTGTTGTTGGTTTATTGGTGGAAGATCATAGTGTTGGGTGATATAAGCTTTTTCATGAGGTGAAGAAGGGCTTTCATGCTGGGAGGATGATGCTGGGTCAGAACAATGGGTTGTAATCCTCTTTGCTATTCTTGATATTAATAAAGTTATTCAAGTTTTCCTCCACATTCTTGTATGTTTGATGATATATGAATTTGTGTGGTCAATATATATCTGGTCCTATATTGTTTATGATTTTAGATCTCTATTCTTCGATAATATTATGCTGCTTTGACTCTACAGGTGCTCTTTGAAGCTGGGTAAGCGAAGAAGGAGCGGAAAAAATCTGTCAGAAGGGAGAGGAACCAAGCAAGGAACCAAGCGCAAGACTGAGGTTGGTATCTTTTGTTCCCCTCTTATCTACTTCTCATAAAGGAAAGTGAAAGTAGCTTTGGTTTGTTTGTTACTAAGATAGCTACCCATCTTAGTGGGACTAGCAGCTCCGAGTGGACACTAGATTTCCCAATAACAATACTGCCGAGGTTTTTGAACTCTTGAATAATTTTCTAAGCTCAACTTTATATGGAAAATCTCTCGTCCAATGATCCTCATCACATATAAAGCATCGACGATTCAATTTCCTATCTCCAGAAGGGTTCACATAATATTTTTCAGGAGACGACTCCTCCTGTTTCTTATTCTTCCCTTTCTTTTTATTCATGCCTCCTGGTTGCTTGGGTTCTTTTCCTTTGTCAGTCGACACGACATTTACTTCTGAGGCAAGAATTTCTTCATTTTCATTTTGACTTGAAACCGTACGGGCCTTCTTTGATGTATACTTTATGGTTTTCGTGCTAGTTGTGCCTATCATGCCATTTCCGACATGAGAGTCTTTGTTTGATTTAGGAGGGGGAGGAATGGAAAAATACCATCTAGGAGAATTATGGATTTTATCATAGAGTGTGCCATATTGAGTATAGATCAAGTCTAGATATTGTGCACGAGCAATAACTTGCTTTTCAGTGACCACTCCTCCCTTTGCCACATCTTCTATAATAGAAGGTAACAATGACTTTATAATCCATTCATCCAACAGCTGATTAGGAACATATGTTTTTACCATTCTACGATGACGTCGCCACTCATGAGTATGATCAGATATGTGAGTGGGCGTCGTTTGTTTGAAATTGGTAAGAAGATCTGTTCCCGTTTCGTATCTTATCGGTAATTGAAAATGGGTTAAAAAGGTTGTGGCTAGGGCACTGAAGTTATCAAACAAAGCTCTAGGCAATTTGATATACCATTTTTCCGCTGAACCAGTTAACGTTCACTAAAAAAGGTGAATCCTGATCGAATCATCGTTGAGAGTGTTGGATGAACACCATAGATGAAAGGTCATCATATGATTCGACGGGTCTTCACCCGGATTTCCATTAAATTTAGGAATATCTGATGGAAGTTTATGTGGAATCAATGGCCACTAAGGGGCGTAAGCAATTGGATCGTTCATTAGTCAATTTAGATCAATAACTCTAAAGTCACCAGGAAAGGCAACTATTGATTCAGGTTCTGTTAAGCATACCTAAGATAGGATGGGATCGCCTGAGCAGTTGGCCTTTGCATACCAACATAATGCATTTGATGCTGGTAACTTTGATAAGGTTGATGGTCATGACCATTATGAAATGACAGATGTTGACCGTTTTGAATATACAACTGCCCATTTCTTGCAAAGACTTGTTTCTCAGATCCTCGGTAAGCTTGTTGGAATTGCGGTTGTTGGTATTGCACCAGCCATGGTTGTGAAGCCATGATTTGTTGTCCAATATTGACTATTTGACCAAGATTAGGGGTAATTGTCCCCGTTTGAACCTGGGTCATTCCACTAGTCAGTGATTGCGGTTGCATCGCAGGGACAAGAGGTTGTTGTATTATGACCCGAGAAACTTGTGGTTGGCATACAACAGGAAACACTTGTACTTGCGACACCATCACTTTAGCTGGCGTAGTGGGGATATTTGACACAGGTAAACTTTGTTGCATCAAGTATGAAACTCTTGGTTATTGAGGTAGGATTGGCACCCAATCGCTAGATGTAATTCCAGCATAACCTGAATTTTGTTGTGAACTCTCGTATGGTTGTTCTCCTGGAGGAGACAATGAAAGGGTATACTGCACTCCATACAGTGGTAATCCAGTGCTCAAAGGAATGATCCTTTGGGGACCAGATTGCCCAAATTGACACTATGAAGGATCAATTTGCTGAGACTCAACATAAGAGATTCCAGATATTATTCCGGATGAACAAACGGGAACAGACCATATTGTCAAAATAGCCCGTGGATGGACTCCATCCAACGATTGAGAGCTAGTTGGGGCAGATGGTACGCTGGCAAACATTGCCGGAGTAGCAACAGGAAGTTCTGCTGCTGCTATGTTAGATGACATAGTCCTAGAGGTCGACAGTTGTTCAAACATATTTCATCTATCCAAAATATTCCTTAGTGATTCTTCAGGAACTTCCAATGGTGGGAGACTAACTTCTGATGAAGAAGGATATAGGGTGATCCTAGCTCCAAATTGCGATGGAGCGCTAGATGGAGGATCCTCCACAATCTCTTCTATGGAAATCAATCCAGGTGGAAGAGGTAGATCGTCAGGTACGTAAAATATTTCCGGTGTCGAAGAAGGTATAGGTTCTGCAATGACAGATGTTTGGGGAATAAAACCTTCCGAATTAGTTGTAGATGGAGTCGGTTCAGGAATAGAAGTGTTTAGCGTCACACTAGGATCAGTTGTAATGTCCTTTTGTTGCTACGGAATTTCTTCTGTAGAGGCAGGGATACCGGAAATGTTTGGAGTAACTGGAGTCTCTGAAGATGTCGGAGTACTTGTTCCAACCAAACCAGGGAACTTCGATCTAGTTAAACGAGTTCACTTTGTTGGAATAGTTTCGTTTCCGGAGTCAAAGACGGTTGACTCATAAGCCTCCATGAACGATGAGATTTTGATTGATTTTCTTCCATGATTGCGGATTACTTGATCAACTCAAAATAAAGGGGAAAATGATTCCGAATTAAATGAATTTTAGACACTTTGACACAAATTTCTTTTTAAATTTTTAAGAGTCGAGAAAAAACAAAAGATGACTCTAGTCACCTTCGATTTTTAATGAGCCTGAAGTGACAAGTTCTCAGATGAAAATTTTCCTTTAAGGAGTCTGAAAAGGAATGAAAGGGACTACTCTAGAAATCTAGACAGAGGGATTACCAAACTAATATCAAAACTGTAGAATACTTTTTACGGTATGACAATCAATCTTCCCGATGCTATGTTCAGTGCATTGCGATCGATAGGGCAGTAGACACGACTTCCTAAGGATAAAGGATATAGCCTATTGTGGTCTCCCACTATATACTCGACGGTACGTGGGAGCACAAGTCTGTACTGGCACTTTTCGTCTCAAAGAGGAGGAATCACCCAACTAGCAATGAAAGTGATAGTTACTAGGCTTTACGACGTGGGAATATGTCTCTAGCCTAGACTTCTAAATGTTGTGCATTAGGTTCCAAAGCATTTTTATGTTCATTGAATTTATTTTACAGTTGATATTGCTTAATAAATTTTCCTTTTAGGTTCACCGCGTGATGTAGATATATAATTCCTAAAATGCAATCTAAGATGATAAACAATCACTTAATCTTCTTTTTGCAATGAAAATCCTAGCTACTAAGGAAAGAGAAATGAGATTCTTTCAACATAGAGCATAGAGCACACACTAGATGCACTTTGCTAAATCAAACCAACAAGCAGTCTAAATGCAAATGCACATGCATGTATTTGTTTTCCGCTTTCTTAATGTGTGAATGACAAAAAGAACGCTAAGTACAAATCTGTATTATTTTTTCAAAGAGACAGTACTAACAAATTTCTCTTCAAAACGAAAAGAAGATAATGACGACACTTTGCGATTTTAAATTGAAAATTGTTTTCGACACTTGAAAAACTACCAATTCAAATCAAATACAAGAGTAACAGTATAATCGAACATCAATAATAATAGGGTTCTCTTCTACGACTGAAAATGACACTTGTGACACTTCCAAATCAAGAAACGACAGTTCGATTGCGCTACCTCTTTGTAAAAGAGAACTGAAAATGGCACATAATACATAAAAACATTCACAGTTATTTGCACAATGGAGGTGGAATGATGGAAAGGAAGGGAGTTTTCACAGTGGCATACTGATCACATACAACGAACTCCTGAATAGAGCTGAAGAAAGTGAAGAAAAACCAAAGTCTGAAGGCAAAATTAGCCTTATTTGATCATCACACCTGTTACATAGGGAAATAGGGATGCATCCCACCTACTGCACACGGGAGGTGCGATGCATCCAGATTTCCTTCAAGAGAGGGTGTGATGGTACCAGGACAAGACTTTAAATTGGTTCTTGATCACAGTTTGCATCTCAGTTTAGGGATTTAGGTCGAGCAAGTGATGGTTAGTTAATATAAATCACATGGGTTGATCTAATGAGGTTACTAGAGCCACCACGAGGGCAATTAGAATGTTTGCAAATCGATTGTTCAGTTTATAAAGAAAACCCAGAGATAGACTGAAGCAGCATTGATCTACTTTTCACTTGCATAGCAAATGCAGTTCGAAGGCTAGCTGGATTGACTTCAGGCTTTGTCTATAAGTTGATAAAATAAACAAATATAGACAAGAAAACAAGATATTCTCTCCCCAGTGGAGTCGCCATTTTGTTATCCGGAAATCTAGTGTCCACTCGGAGCTACTAGTCCCACTTAGATGGGTAGCTATCTTAGAAACAAACAAACCAAAGCTACTTTCACTTCCCTTTATGAGAAGTAGATAAGAGGGGAACAAAAGATACCAACCTCAGTCCTGCGCTTGGTTCCTCTCCCTTCAGATAGATCTTTGCCGCTCCTTCTTCGCTTAACCAGCTTCAAAGAGCACCTGTAGAGTCAAAGTAGCATAATACTATCGAAGTACAGAGATCTATAGTCATAAACAATATAGGACCAGATATATATTGACCACACAAATGCATATATCATCAAACATACAAGAATGTAGAGGAAAAATTGAATAGCTTTATTAATATCAAGAATAGCAAAGAGGATTACAACCCATTTTTCTGACCCAGCGTCATCCTCTTAGCATGAAAGCCCTCCTTCACCTCATGAAAAGCTTAGATCACCCAACACTATGATCTTCCACCAAGAAACCAACAACACTTCCTTACAAAATACAAGATTCCAGCCTCTGGATCTTTGTGATGAGGGATCCATATATAGATGTTTGTAGGGGGGTGAGTCAGCTGTCGGTTTTTTGATTAGTGTCCTCTCTCCGATAGTTCTTGGTTCCACTTGGAGATTCATGGTCTCTTACTCATCCTTGGGTGAATTCAGAGAGGCAAGTGTCATAGGAGAAGTTTCTGGAAGATTCCATGATCATCCACCTTGCAAACTTTCTGTGCCATTTGTCTACTCTCGCTCATCGCACCCTATAGAAGGGATTTCCAGTATGCATCACACTTTTTGCACTGAGTAGGTGAGATGCATCGCACCCTTAGCACTAAGCAGCCTCTATGGTCCAGTTTTGATCAGTTCTGAGCAGTTTTCCATGGAGAACTTCTGGGAGATGATGTAATCAGCTAACCTTGTTCCTTTAGGGTGTGAATTAACACTTTAAGGGACTTAGAAGCCCTTTTTTTATGGACATATATGATTGGGGTTGCAGTGGCCAAAAATGTTGATAACAGATCTCTACATATCTGAACAAGCTCACCACCTGCAGAGATGAGCTTGGAAGTGTAGGAATCAAGGCAAGTGATGATGATATGGTGAGTCTTAGGAAGAATGAAAGAGTGAACTCCATGGATGAAGTACATTTCAAAGTCAATTTTAAATTCATATCTAAGAATATGAATACAAATGTTCAAGTCAAAGAAAAGTAATAATTCACCTGATGTTGAGTTCATCCAATGAAACTCAAACTCTTGAAGCTTGTCTTTAGTTATTTACCAACAACACCAATCACTCTACGACATGATCGAGATCGAGAAAAAAGACATGAAGTTAATAATTAGAAGAAGAAGTCAAGTTCTGTACCATGAAAGGTCACATCCATTGCCAAAGAAGTCTTTCATAAGCCATATTGTTCATGATTTCATCCATCATCCACATTGTATGTTAAGCTCCGCGATCATTCATGTTGAAGTCCAGACTTACTATCTATCCATTTACTACTAAATCATGACTTCAATATAACCTATTTTCATAATAGTTTCATACTTCCCTATTCCATTACACCCCACCTCCATCTAGAAAAGAAAATATTAAAAAAAATAGAAAAAGATAAAAAATAATAAAGGAGTTTGGTTGTGAAAAATGAGGAAACTGGCACAACATAAACTCGAATTCATATCGGAAAACCAACTTGTTTGGCCAATATGAATTCTTTATTTTGTTTTACTTTTACTTCAATTCAATTTTGTAGAAATAATCCTCCAAGAAGTGCAAGACTTGAGGACAAGTCTTCTCATCAACAAGGGGGAAGGTCGCAAAAGAAACTTAATTGTGCAGCTAAATTGACGATAGAACTTGTATTGTTGGCTATTGGGACCTGAAATATTTTTTAAATCAATAGTAGTTTGGACTTGAAATGTTAGAAAAAAACATGTATATATTTCATAAAAATTGTACATGACAGAAGGGAGATAAGTTATTATGAGTCAATTGCAGAGGGACTTGAACGACATCAACAATGAATGGACCATAATCATTGAAGGATGCCAGAACAGAAGGCAGAAATAAATTATATATTTCAATCTCTCTAAGACATTTGATTAGAGGACATTATCCAATATTGTCAAGGAGTAAAATTATTGTGAGTACAAAATTTTGTTCTTGCAAATTCAAAATTTTAGAATTTTTTAGAGCTTGTTAAAATTAAATTAGTACGTGAGTGCATATTTTATATTCATTACATTACCCTCATCCTATACCCATTATCCTATACTTAATCCTTAGTACATCCTACATTTATATTCTACATTCCATTCATATATTTCATATTCACTTCATATCTTTAAATATTCCATAACCCTTGTATTCTACATTCCCTTCATATATTCGCTTCATAACTTTAATAACCCTAAGTATTTTTCCATAAAGCAAAAGGGATCAAAGTGAGGATTTAATAAGTCGAAACCTGCACCACAAATAAAACATTAGTATTATGGGAAATAATTTTAAACATGACATAAATGGTGATTTTAAAATTGAAGAGATATATTACCAAACATAAGGGATATGTTCATTATGAGATATATTACAAAATCGAAATGATTCATGTATTAAACTTATCATAGCACATTAAAAGTAATGCTATTGGTGATGGTAATATGATATGATGGTGTAAGGTTATTATAGCATGACCAGTGGTAATGCAATGAAAACCAAATGAAATGATGAATGAATATCCAACAAAGCTGGAAGACAGTATAATAATTCATGTAATCGAGATAGCAACAAAGCAATACATATGATAGTCAAAGGTTAAGTCACGACATGGTGAGATGATATGCAGGAGGACAACCACGAATGGATTGGAGGATGGCTACAAATGAATCAAACATAAGCTAAGGTAAATAGACGAAGATATAATAAGTAAACCTAAGCGATAATCATAATAAAAAAATGAATGCAAACGTAGAAATGATGAACCATATGGTGTTGACAGCAGGGTTGAAATAATTTCAATTTAGTATGCAATTTGATGGTATATGGATGGCATTCCGATCAGAGGAAAACAAACAAAATGGTTAAAACATTTTTGAAACAACAAAATTTAAGCCTGTGTGTTTAATAGAGAGAGCTTCACCATTTTTGAAGCCAAAGACTTCAGAACCGTCAATTTTCTATGCCATCACAGCTATTTGAGGCTCATAAAGGATGGTAGATGCCATTGGCATATAGTTGAATGAGGTAAAAATGGTTTGATAGAGAAGACAAACCAAGGAAAGGGAGGAAAAGATATAGCACTGAGAAACTGGAGAGATAAGAAGGGTAATCTGAGAAGACTAACGGAGGAGGTGGAGTTAGTTAACAAAAATCTCATGAAGAGAAAAGGCAAGAGTGAAATCCGATTCATTTCCTTTAATGCAATGGATATTGGAAACATCAAGATTTTTCGCTGAGATATGGACTGTTTGTCATTTATTTAAAATTTGTTTATGCCACCAGTCAACAAATAAGGTTGTTTAACAGTGGGAAACGATATGAAACTCAAGATAATTGGGCCAAGAAACAAGGGAATCAAGACACTTCAACGTAGTCAGGTAAATCGATTTTGATCCTCCATGAAATCACCAAATTTGTTAATAAAAGAAAGTGTTTACACAACGAGTTTAATTGCACAGACAGTGGGCTTGATTGCACAAGTAATGAACTGTGATATAGCTTTAGGTTAACATGTGATTTGTTAATGTAGGATAGAAAAAAATTAAAAAAAATCTTGGCTGACAGATCAAATTTTAAACGAACAGAGTGTGTTATTGAAGTTTGATTGCATGTTGGGTAATGAAACAAGATGTTTTCAATTACATAAACATGTGTTTTTCAAGGTGAATTGGGTAGTGTGACAGAGGGACGAGTTGTAGTCCGATTGCATAAAAGAACTCGATTTCTAGGAAGACAAAATGAGTTGATTTTTGTTTCTACCTTAAAAAAATCGATTTCTCCAGAAAGAAAGACAATACATTTTAAAATCGATTTCAAGGAAGTGTGAGTAATTATTTCTAGAATTCAATTTCGGATTCTGAGGAGATGGAGTGTTATCGGGAAATCTAGTGTCCACTCGGAGCTGCTAGTCCCACTAAGATGGGTAGCTATCTTAGAAACAAACAAACTAAAACTACTTTCGCTTTCCTTTATGAGAAGTAGATAAGAGGGGAACAAAGGATACCAACCTCAGTCTTGCGTTTGGTTCCTCTCCCTTCTAACAGATCTTTGCCACTCCTTCCTTGCTTCAGAGAGCACTTGTAGAGTCAAAGCAACATAACACTATCGAAGTATAGAGATCTACGATCATAAACAATATAGGACCACATATATATTGACCACACAAATGCATATGTCATCAAACATACAAGAATGTGGAGGAAAACTCGAATAGCTTTATTAATAGAAAGAATAGCAAAGAGGATTACAACCTATTGATCTGACCCAGTGTCATCCTCCTAGCGTGAAAGCCCTTCTTCACCTTGTTATCACCCAAAAATTCTCTAAAACTTGAATAGTTTACATTTGTTCCTAAGTCATAATGTTAGATGGTTGTTAAGTCACTTTTATGGTTTTTACAGTATAAATCATAGGGTTAGAGTCTCATTTCCATCATCAAATAAAGTTCAACAACCTTGTTTTACACTTTATGGGTCCCATATCATGTTTTGAGAGTCATGTGTTTATCCATTTGAAACAATTTTGAAACTAGCTATGAATCCACGTTTTTGTAGCATAGATAGTGTAAAATTCCTGTTTTACGCTATGAAATCACTGAACTAGGAGTTTTCGTAGCGCGCTACGAAAACCTTGAAAAAGCCTGTTTTAGCATTAAAGACTTTGTTTTTTGCGTTTACTAGTCAACTTATAGAAAGGCTCGTGAGCAGCTGATAACTCAATTTTGAAAACCGAAAGAGGCTTGTCTTCCTAACATACCAAAATACAAAAACCTCTTTCAGTTTCTTCAAATTCTTTCTGAGGTGGGAGGAATTTATGGTTAAACTTGCACTATGAAACTACTGAAAGTCAAGCTTTGTCTTCTAGTTTTAGCAGTCTTTCTCAAGATCAGTTTTTGGTCACATGAAAAGGTATTTTGGAATTATGAAGGAGGTTTCTCTTCATCAACTCTCCAGCTATAATAACCTATCTAAATTTGTTCATAAGTTTTTTCAGTTGGGAGATACTAAGCTTTCTTTGAAACCCTAATTTCAGAGAACGGATTTTTCCTGTTGTACACGTGTTTTTCAAGGACCGATTCTGGACAGCTGGAGAAGTGTTTTAAAAAAACAAGATGTTTTTGTTCTAGACAGAATGGAATAAAAAAAACTCCTTCAGTTTCATAAAATATGTCATGGATGAGAAGATAAAGGCTCTGTCCCACATGCCAATTTTCAAGGATCCTAAACCTAAAAACAGGGAAACATGTTCCCTAATTTCTAGGGTTTGTCATCGGTAGCCAGGTGACAACGTGGGAGGCTTCATAAAATTTGACTTCTTGAGGTTGAAGCTGTCAAATAATGCATTTAAATGTTTAGATAAGGTTGTTGTAATCATAATAAAGAGTTACACTCCTAGTTGTATTACGTCTCTAGGACTGCTAGTTAGTTGTCATTTGCATTTAATAGTTAGTTTTAAGTATCAATAGGTGTCATAGTAGGATGAATTTGAATTCCCCTCATGCTAGAGGAGGAATCTAAGTCATGTAATGAACTATATATATTGGAGAAGATGTAATACACCAAGGGTTGGCAATTTTCAAAGAAACAAGCACATTGTGTTATTGTATGTGATTGTATGTTTTCAGGTTAATACAAAGAGTTGCTTTCACTACTCAGGATTCAACAAGGGTTTTAATGTTTGATTTTCCTCATGGCTTCCTTCATGCACTTACTTGTAGTGGTATAGACACATGTTACTTAGAATTCATTGATGATGCTCTAACTTCCTTCATGTGTTTTTACGTTGTGTTCTCTATATTATATCTCTGTTTGCTTTTATGTTAAAACCCTCTATGCCCTGACTTCCATGTGAAATTCATCTTTCTATTGTACTGAAACACACTTTGACTCCATAGCCCAATGGAAGTTTGTTAATTGGTATTTCAACCATTTATACATTGTTGTTTGAATTTTACATAGAGTTAACCATCTAAGCTTCAAAGTAAAATCTTTAACCTAGTGAGAGAGCCCTCTTAGGTTGAGGAGGCTAAGCCTCAACCAAAAGTTGGTTTGAAAGAGTTACACAAGGTCTTCCTGGTCAGAAGCCTATCAGGGTTGGATTTTTGTGATAACATTTTGGTGCGTCTGCCAATATATTGAAGATTAATCATTCCCAAAATCAAGAAGATGAACTTTTGAAGGTAGCAGGAGCTCAGAAATCTTTCAAGGTTGGAAAATGTTAGAGAAAAAGACTACTTTTGTAAATGTTGTGCAGGGACTGATATAGACAGAAGCAGTTGGACTTTTCTGAAGCTGAGATTCTTAGTGTACTTCAATGAGCTTTATCTTTTATCTTTGATCTGTTTTACTTCCATAGTCTTAATTCTTATTACTCAGAATTTATGGAGGAACATGCTCTGACTTCCTTTAAGTGTTAAACTATGGTGAATTGAGTTCTTGGGTCCTATATTTGGATGTTTTTCTTCAATGTTTTAATACTTATTACTCAGAATTCTTGGTTACTCATGCTCTAACTTCATTTAGGTATTAAACTTTGATCAATCACTCTAAATTCTTTCCTTTTGAATACCTTGATGTATCATTACTTAGAATTCATGCCCACATGCTGTGACTCCTATGATTCAAGTTATTGAGACTTTCCTGAATGTGTCACTCTTTCATTGAAGTATATACAAGCCTCAATTTTATAAGAAGAGTTATTTTTTATCCTTATCTCTGTCACTGACTCCATAGCCCAATGGTAGCAAGTCTCCATCTTTCAACCTATAAACGTATAAAATCCCAAACCATAGAGTTAGCCATCTATCCATATTTTTAATCAATATCATTAACCCTTTGAGAGAGCCCTCTCAGGCTGAGGAGGCTAAGCCTTAGCTAAAAGATTGGTTTGGAATAGTTACACTGAGATAGTTTGATCAACAGCCTATCAGGGTCATGTTTTGTTGATAACATTTTGGTGCGTCTCCCGGGAGCTTGAAGTCTATTCATTCCCGAAATCAAGAAGATGAAATTCTGAAGGTAGTAGGAGCTCAGACATCTTTTTGAGGCTGCAAAACTACCTTGGCGACTCCACGCATCAAATAAAAAATTGGAAGGTGACTCCACTGCTAGAAGATCAGTAGCTTGATGAAGTTTCAAAATGAGTTCCATTGCAAGAATGAATGCCAGGTATGCCCCTATGAATTGGTCTCATATCCCTAGTTTTCCAAATCCTATGCCAAATGTTGATTGGTTAGATGATCTTCCAATATTCAAAGATGAAAAGAAGGACACTGCTGCTCTTCATTTGGTTAGGTTCCATATGCATGTACAAAGTCTTAAGGTTTAGTTCCCTGAAGATTGTCTCATGAGGATGTTTATGACCACTTTAGAAGGAAAAGCATGGTCTTGGTATAAAAGTTTGGAAAATGGTTCAATATATTTTCTTGCTAATTTTCATGATGAATTCTATGAGATGTATAAAGAATGTCATCCTTCCTTATTGTTGCTCAAAGATTGCTGTAAACATTCTTTAAGTCTTATTCAATATTTGGAGGATTGTTATGATGATAATGAATTTATGGATGAAGAAATTTTAGAGGCTCTTCATAACAATACATTTCAACACCAAGAAGAAAGGATAACATCCCACGAAATGCAGCATGAAGATCAACAGGGGTTTACATATAAAAAGCATACTACATCCTCTGAGATTGATGTGGAGATGCAGCAGACTTGTCAGTCTTCGAATCATAATGAAGATGAAAATGATTACAAACACCAAGAAGAAATACTAGAAGAAATTTTTTATAACTCTCAGGCAGAGGAAAAGGTTGTTCATTTTTGTAATTCCTTGCAGCAACTTACATCAAAGAATGATCTTAATAATGAAGAAAATCACATTGTTTGTGGGAATCATTCAGGAAATCAGTTGTAAAACTTATCAAATAAATTTTGTGTAACTAAAGGTTAGTTGTTAGAAGTAACAAGATGTTATGAGGATCATCAAGCTGATCATGTATTCTGGGATCCTATAGCTAGATACATGGAAGAGTTTTACTCTCCAGTGTTTCAGTTTTACTACGAAGATTAGAGGCAATTCCAGTGGCAGTGGTCATCACAATATCATAGTTGCTCTGAACTCTGATGTAGTAAAAAAACTCAAATATCATATCAGATCAATGACTGGCTTCATTGGAATTTTCATTTTCCTTGAGCTACAAGTGGAGTTTGCAGCTGATAGGGTAGGTAGGAATGTGAAAATAAGTTCAGAGTAGGTTGAATGAGCATCTGTTTCAATAGGTGCAGTTTGAATTCTTCTTACAAAAATCTTAAAGGCTTGAGGGTCAGATCGGGCAAAAGATCAGAGTTTTTATTCTAGAGGATGGATAGCGGCACTGGAGCTATAGGTTCTTAGTGTACCACTGGGGCACACTATCCCCAGTGGAGCCACTGCTATCACCCAAAAATTCTCTAAAACTTGAATAGTTTACATTTGTTCCTAAGTCATAATGTTAGATGCTGGTTAAGTCACTTTTATGGTTTTTAGAGTCTAAGTCATAGGGTTAGAGTCTCATTTCCATCATCAAATAAAGTTCAACAACCTTGTTTTACACTTTATGGGTCCCATATCATGTTTTGAGAATCATGTGTTTAGCCATTTGAAAAAATTTTGAAACTAGCTACAAATCCACATTTTCGTAGTGTAGAAAGTGTAAAATTCCTATTTTTCACTACTAAATCACTAAAATAGGAGTTTTCGTAGCGTGCTACGAAACCCCTGAAAAAGCCTGTTTCAGCATAAAAAACTATGTTTTTTTCTTTTACTAGTCAACTTCCAGAAGGGGCCGTGAGCAGCTGAGAACTCAATTTTTAAAATTGAAAGAGGTGTTTCTTAATAACATACCAAAATAAAAAAACCTCTTTCAGTTTCTTGAAATTATTTCTGAGGTGGGAGGAATTTATGGTTAAATGTGCACTACGAAACTGCTGAAAGTCAAGCTTTGTCTTCTAGTTTTAGCAGTCTTTTTCAAGATCCGTTTCTGGTCACATGAAAGGGTATTTTGGAATTCTGAAGGAGGTTTCTCTTCATCAACTCTCCAGATACGATAAAATATCTAATTTTCTTCATAAGTGTTTTCAGTTGGGAGATACTAAGCTTTCTTTGAAACCCTAATTTCAGAGAATGGATTTTTCCTGTTGTACACGTGTTTTTCAAGGACAAATTTTGGATAGCTGGAGAAGTGTTTCAAAAAAAAAAATAGAGGTTTTTGTTCTAGACTGTATGGAATAAACAAATCTCCCTTCATTTTCATAAAATATTTCATGGATGAGAACATAAAGGCTCTATCCCACGTGCCAATTTTCAAGGATCCTAAACCTAAAAATAGGGAAACATGTTCCCTAATTTCTAGGGTTTGTCATCAGCAATCAGGTGACAACGTGGGAGGCTTCATCAAATTCGACTTCTTGAGGTTGCAGCTCTCAAATAATGCATTTAAATTTTTAGATAAGGTTGTTGTAATCATAATAAAGAGTTACACTCCTAGTTGTATTAGGTCTCTAGGACTGCTAGTTCACTGTCATTTGCATTTAATAGTTAGTTTTAAGTATCAATAGGTGTCATAGTAGGATTAATCCGAATTCCCCTCATGTTGGAGGAGGAATATAAGTCATGTAATGAAATCTATATATTGGAGAAGATGTAATATGCCAAGGGTTGGAAATTTTCAAAGAAACAAGCATATTGTGTTATTGTATGTGATTGTATGTTTTCAGGTTTATACAAAGAGTTGCTTTCACTAATCAGGATTCAACAAGGGTTTTAATGTTTTATTTTCCTCATGGCTTCCTTCATGCACTTACTTGTAGTGGTATAGACACATGTTACTTAGAATTCATTGATGATGCTCTAACTTCCTTCATGTGTTTGTAGGTTGTGTTCTCTATATTATATCTTTGTTTGGTTTTATGTTAAAACCCTCTATGCCCTGACTTCCATGTGAAATTGATCTTAATGTTGTACTGAAACACACTTTGACTCCATAGCCCAATGGAAGTTTGTTAATTAGTATTTAAACCGTTTATACATTGTTGTTCAAATTTTCCATAGTGTTAGCCATCTAAGCTTCAAAGTAAAATATTTAACCTAGTGAGAGAGCCCTCTAAGGTTGAGGAGGCTAAGCCTCGGCCAAAAGTTGGTTTGAAAGAGTTACACAAGGTCTTCCTGGTCAGTAGCCTATCAGGGTTGGATTTTTGTGATAACACACCTCATGAAAAGCTTAGATCACCCAACACTATGATGTTCCATCAAGAAACAAACAACACTTCCTTGCAAAATACAAGATTCCATCCCCCTGGATCTCTGTGATGAGGGATCCATATATATATGTTTGCAAGGGGGGTGAGTCAGCTTCTGGGATTTTTATTAGTGTCCTCTCTTTGATATTTCTGGGTTCCACTTGGAGATTCTGTTGTGGCCAGCAACACCCCCCCTTGTTAATTTAAGTGTTGTCCAAAATACTAAATGAATGGGGACCCTTAGTTAAATATTAAAGAAAAAAGCAAGAGTTTCCTTTCTTCAAAATAAGGTTACCATCGTAAGCTTAGAAAGGTATTTTGAATATTTTTAACCTAAGTCTACGATAAGGGAAATATCTTTAAAACCGCGTTGCAAAAAAGATAGGAAATGCCTTCATTTCTTTATAATATCAGTATGTGCAAGACCCTCGTGTTAAGCATAACATCGCATCGCAATGAAGTAATACTCATAAGGAAAAAACTTCAAGATTTACCGATCTTTGATAACAGCGATCGCAAGATCGCATATCGCAAAAATGAGCTGGCAAGATTTGGCAAACATCAAAGTTCTGCAACTTGCGATGTTATGATCGCTGCGATATTATATTCTCGCAATCTGCAATGGTGTGATTTGCAATGGTGCGATTTGCAATGGCGCGATCTGCGATGTTACATAAGCAAATCATAAATCACTTCATCACGAATCCTTCAGGCACTCCCTTCAAAGAAAATCCACTTACCATAATCTGACTCAAGATCATGCGCTTTTAATGATAGTAAATGAATTAGTTGTCAGTTATTAAATGAAATGAAGATGCGTGCTTTTGGGTAAAGAAATTACTTCACATAAGGTGGCATATTTTGAATATATCTGTGCATTTAAAACTCCTCCCATCACCTTTCTTAATCAGTCATTTCCATTTCACTCGTAATCTGCAGGAACAAAGAGCTAAGACGATTCAAAGCCAAACGCAGGAAGAAACGGGAAAGAAAAATAAAGCTCAAGGCTCTGAGGCGAAGGAAAAGACGAAGGAGATGGCGCCTTTGTATATAGACACATCCTGTAATAGAGACGCAGGGATATCGACATGGGAAAGCATGTACATGCTGCTTGAAGAAGAAAATCCTAGAATAATGAAGGTTGATACTGTCGCGGGCTCACAACGCTCTTCCGAGGCGTCCTTAGAGGACCTAGCATGTTAATTTCTTCACCGAATAGTAGTAAGGCCCAAAATTCTACCATATACGGATATGATCAAGTGGATACTTGACAATGCAGAGATGAACAACAGAAAATTCAAGGTTCAAGGACATGGGCTCATCGGATCATTTTCTATGCAAGATTTAAAGCTTATGTATCATCTTCCTGAATCGCAGGCGACTTACAATGCACAATTCGTTAAGAAATTTGTGGAAGGGAACCCAAACCTAGCAGAGACCACCAAAGATTGGTCCAGAAAAGGGGAGCCGCTCAAAAAGGACAAAAACGGTATGTACAACACTGGTTACCTCACCTCTCCGTATTGTTTTGCTGCGGCCATGCTTTGTAGATTATTTGGGATGCCGGATATCAATAAATTTTCGTCTGAATGGCTACCATTAATAGATGCTGCCACAAATGCCGATATTATGGATTGGGCCAAGATCTTTTCTGATAATCTATACACAGCTGTTATCAATTACCGGTCTAAAAGATCCTTGTCTCAAAGGATCTATCCTCCTTTTTATCTGTCCGCATATGTTATGGATTCTATTTGTTATGTGTCTAAATTTCCCACTATGGGTTGGAAATGGACTACCCAGGACACATTACCTATCCATGTTTATCATAAGATGTTATGGGATTCCCAGTTTGTCCCACACTTCTACCAGATTTGTCACGGGCTAATATTACCCTTGTATAGAATGATGTATGATGAAGACCCCCCGAGGTGCTCACTCGAGGCACAGATAGACATCATCCCCATCACAAGATGGTTTGGGGAAGAATGGTTCACCTATATTAGAGTGTTTGGAAGCACTGTACCTCCACATGTCCTACCTCTATATATCCCCGATAAACTTTTGGCTCGGGAAATTGCATATCAAACCTATTCAGAAGGCGGCCTGACCAAAGACCTAAAAGACAAAAAGAAGGCCATATGGCCTCAGTTTCCTGTAACTTGTGGGGCCTTCTCATTGTTCAATGTAGGACACGCTTTCACCGAAGTGGAGAATGTGACGTGTCTACAATTATTTAAATTCCCAGCAAGGCCATTTGACCCAAATGATGTTCCCCAAGATTTCACAACGAACGTCAAAATAAAAGTATTCGTTGGAAAGAAAGATTTGTTTGATGATTTGTTTCAGAGTAGAAGCTCACGCCAGGAAATTTTGCGGGAAGCTTGGTCGAAGTTGTCTCCAGATGACCTCCAAAGATTCATGTTATACAGGGAAAGAAGGCTGGCCAATGTTCCTCTAGAGAAGCTGCGACTGCCTGCCAGAGAACCAACTCCAAGCGTTAGCCTCAATGGAAACTCTAGCACTTCCAGATCTAAATCTAACACTGCGCAAGGAGTGCCTGAACATTCTAAAGGGTCTGGAAGCGACCAAGAAAAAAACGAAGAAACAGCTAAAGATACAGCTCAGTCAAGTGAAATGTCGCAACAACAAGTTATCACCTCCCCGCCAAGAAATGTCCCCCCTCCCGTCATTAAAGCGCCACTCGTCACAACAGAACTATACAAAGAATGGGAAACCTTCAATGAGCGGATCAATCTTGAAGAGCAAGCCCCAAGAACACCTGTGAACAATACACAGGTAGCGCAAGAAGTGGTTTCGACCATAGTCAGCAGTGTCACAGAAACGGAGCACATCCCTATTGCTCCACCTTCTGAGCTTCTACTTAATGTAGAAGAAATTCCCCCACTGGATGTATTATATAGTCCCCAACATAAAGCAGTTGTAAGGAGACAGAGGAAGAAAAGAAAACTAGAAAATACACTGTCACAAGATGTTGAACATTTGGATGTCTTATGGAAAGACCCCAACAATAACCCAACCGAAAATCTCACTAAGTTGTCCCAGATCGCAGGAGCATATGCTTCTGCAACTATTGACAAGGCATCGGAAGTTCAGCAACTGTTGAAAGAACAAGAAGATCAAATACAACTACTACAACGACAGTTGCAACAAGCCAATGCTAATATTGAAGCTTCCAAACAGCTCGAGAAGCTACAGGAAGACTTTCAGTAGATGCAGATAAGCTATCAAAGAAGTCTAGACGAAAAAGGAAAGCAATTGCAAACTTTACAAGAAATGCATAAAGACGAGCCTAAGCTTGCCGAACTTATTTCAGAATCTATTGGCTTAAATGAGCAACTTCTACAGCAACAGGAAGAGTTGGGACGTAAGATATCACAGTGGGGTCACTATTACGAGCTGAGCGATAAATCACCAATCAAGTGGCGGACTTGCGAAGTGACTATGATCAGAGTGACAGACGAGTGACGGAATACTTAGCTTGGCAGGATGGAGAGGAAGGGAAAAGAGAAAGTGCACCAAGAACAAACGAGAATCATAAAGAATTGCTCTTTAATAAATGGGACGATCAAATCAGGCAGGCGGAACAAGCAGCGGAGACAACGGCCACACAGCAAACATTCTTATCGACTGTGTAAATGAGAATTTACACAGGGCCAACTTAATCGAAGAGACCACCCCGGGGTACCTACCAAATAAATTACGACTGGAAGCAAAATGGAAGCAGAAGGCGCAGGAAAAGGGAAAAGCAATCCAGGCATTGAACAGGTTAAATTGGGAGTGTCACTGGGCATACTTGGTCAAGCCACACAGTCAATGGATGACTGTGAAATGCATCATAAACGCAGCCGAAAAAGTAGTGCTAGCTCTCATAGATTCTGTTTTCGCAGGCCAGCTCAGCGCAGAAGTCGGCCAGCCGACTCTTCTCAAGTCCATGATGAACACTTGCAGTTTTAAGGACCAAGTTCAGAAGTAGCCTTATTTTTAGAAGTTTGTTTTTTCTTTTTATTAGATTAGAAAAAGGACGGTCATTTGAAAACCGTATCCTAAATTTTTTAAAGACACTATTATTAGAATTAGGAAGTAGTATTTTAACCCTTCTCATGCATTTAGAGAAGGGTCCAGAAATTTGTCAAAAACTTGTCCTCGGAACATGCACTTCTGCACCCTCAGAGGAGGTTTTGATGAATAGATGGATCGAGATTTATTAATGTTTGCATTTGATGTCTGCTACTGATGTTGCACTTTTGTACTCTTAGTAGATATTAGAACAAGTAGAGATAAATCGTTTTTGCTTGAAGCTTATGAGTAGGATTAGTCATAAATGGTACTTTTATCTCTTGGCCATTTCTGCTTATATTCTTAAAGTGATATATAGTTTTCAGTTGTTTATGTGTTATTACATGAATGTATGAGTTACCATTTGGCACTTCTGTACGGTGGAGCCATTCATTTATGTCTGATATATGAATAACTTATTATGCGATATGCTGTTCGCAACTGTTTTGCCTAACTTCTTATGCAAAGTGGTTTATCTTAATTGATTTCTATTCTTATAATAGCTGAATGATCTTTATTACCAGTTATTGTTTGAAATCTCTTTAGATCGCATAATAGAAGAAATACACCCCGGGTTAGCGTAGATTAGATGTGTTGTTTCTCATTAGATTACAATAGCATAGAGTTAGTTTAAAATCCTGAATTAAATTAGCTTTAAGTACTCTTAGATCAACATCATCCAACTCTGCACACACACACACACCCTTAGATTGGGAAACTGGTCCCATTATCCCCAGTCGGACCCGCTATACCAAACGGATAAGGAGTTGCCAACCAAGGTCCGGACCGGGTGGGTATCCCCCTTATTGTCGACCCGATTTTCGAGGCTTCAACACCTAGAGACTCCCATGTGTTAGAGTTCTACTATTGCATTGCATATTGACCACTTGCACTCCTTTTGGCCTTAAGTCGACTTCATTGGACTTGTGTATAAGCCCCTTTTGACCATGACTTTTCTACAAGATCAAACCATGCATTCATTAGCCTTTATGGCTTGACACATTTTTATGTGGAGGGAACACCCCCCGAGTGTCAATGACTAGTATCTACCACCTTGCATTGAGCATCGAAATGTTCCAGTCCTAGGAATTAGTGCACTTTCCCTTGACACACGTTCTCTCCATTGTACTATAGGAATTATTTTATTCAATTTCAGGCTTTATAATATGAAATACACACACACACACACACACACACACACACATATATATTCCAAAAAAATAGTGGGAACGAGACAATTTCTTCATCATTTGATGGCAGCGAGAATCAGTCATGTCATCCTTGAACAAAGCACTTAAAACGAGTCTTTCCTCCATGATGGGACTTAGTTTAGCTTTAGGGAAGCCACAACCTTGTTCTCTAGTCAGTGCTCCAATGGTTGGTTAACTTTTCCAAGCACATGGAAAGTTTTTCGATGCCTCCTACATCGCAAATTTATACAACATTATTTTATGCTGCCATAAAGTCACATCAAGTCATGCTTTTGTTCAAGGGAAGTAAACCTATTGTCAACCATTCTGCGATGTCTCTTGACTCATTTATGTCGGTCATACTTGGTCTGTCAAGTTATTCTCAGTATGACATCAACAACTTGGTCCTTTACTCGTGCTAGTTAATAGGGTCCTCATTGACTTCTTGTTGGTGGGTTTGCTCTTATCGACTCTGATTAATTTATACAATGTTATTTTATGTTGCCATAAAGTCACATCAAGTCATGCTTTTGTTCAAGGGAAGTGAACCTATTGTCAATCATTCTCCGATGTCTCTTGACTCATTTATGTCGGTCATACTTGGTCTGTCAAGTTATTCTCAATATGGCATCAACAACTTGGTCCTTTACTCATGCTAGTTAATAGGGTCCTCATTGACTTCTTGTTGGTGGGTTTGCTCTTATAGACTCTGACAAATTGCTCTGAGAGTAGACCTAGAGCTGCAGCCTGGTCCTATTTACATTATTGATAGGTGACCTTGTTCTCAACATTGATAAGCATTATGGGTCTTTGACTGAGTGGTTGCCCTTGTGTTCGATGTCAACTTACATTATCACATATTGGGATTTGTGCAGTACGTTGGTTTCCATTTGACCCTATTGGCGGATTCCTCGCCTCTGTGTTAGTGTTCATTATTGGTTGGTTCAGAGGATTTTTGTCATGCGCTAGCCACATCTTGGGCATGTTGGAAATGTACTTCGAAATTGTTATTTCTTCTTTATTTGTCCGAGTTCTTCCAAATTATTGGCTTGCGGGTTATATTCGCGTTGGTTGATGTGGGATGCCTTAATGCCTTCCTTCCAACATATCTTTTCCCATTGAATCCAACTCATTGCTCTGGGAATAAGGTCTAGAGTCTTTTTTCAATACCTCAGGGTTTGCAGTCATCAGTGGTAGACTCCTTCGCTATCGACAGTGAGAGTACATCAATGTCTCCTGATTGGTAGATTCTTTCAAGAGTTCGACTTCAACACATCTATTCACACTTGTTAGATTGTATTGGGGTACCTTGACACTCATTATCATTATTGGTGAGTAGTCTCACGTTTGTCAACGGTATACATCAATGGCTGGTAATCAAACGATTTCTCAGATGGTTGACTTCAACTCATTTATTCCCATGGTGTAGAAGTGTACCATCTACGGTCGGTGAAGACCTCGAGTTGTGTCAACGTCTTGGTTCACTTGACAAATCCTTCAATTTTTTTCTTGTGACACCTCTCAACTCTATATGTTGCAATCTTTCTCAACAACATCTTATATGTTGGCACCCAAATTTATGCAATACGACTATTCCACCTATATGACTTGGTATTTTTATGAGGATAAATTATGTAGCATCATTGATCATATATTCTTCTATGTGATATTGAGACATAGCTCCATTGTGTTCTTTCACAGTTATGATCTGATGATCCACTGTGTATTCTTCAACTCCTTCTGTACACTTATGTATACATTTTGGACCCACAGTATACTTGATCAATGGACATGCTTTACTACTTCTGAGCATGGGTATGCCCGCCTTAGACATGAGTTTTCTTTCTGACTCCTATTTGATGGGCTGTAATTTGGTGATCTCCTCCCAGGTTTTCAAATGACTCCTCTCTCTATGCTTAATATATTTTGGCCATCATGTTCCCCTTTGACCTCATATATTAGGGGGCATCTGTTATAACATAATTCAACACTTATGTAGACCTGGTGCTCTTTTATGGCCCTAGGAAATCCCTTTTTCCATGCAGACTTGATTTTATACTAAAAAATTGTATTTAAAATTCCGTACGTGACTCTACCCATACAAAAATTCATACATACCCAGATCCCATAACACTATACCTGCGTATACATTTTTAAATATGAAAAAAAATGCTATTTGTCAGGCAGGGTTTACCGAGAGACCACCTATAGGAGCCCACGGCCTAACTGAAATACCCAATTTAAGGTAGTATATATACACCCCTTGGGTAGGCCTAATTGAGATGAGAAGAAGGATATCCACATTGTACTTGATTTCCCCCAGATCAAGTATGCTTTTCCCATGCCTCCAGCATTCCCCATCTCTAGGAAACCCTGGTTTCCTTTGCATAGATGTTCAACCTTCTTATCTAGCATCTTCTTGCACCTATTAGAGAGGTTGTCTTCGTGGCTCAGGTTGGACGAATCTGAAGGAAGGCTTTATCGATGCCTTTGGCATGGATTAGGTTGTATCTATCTTGTACTTACTGCTATTAATCAATTAAAAAGCTCATTTCTTGTTCCTGATATATGTTGTCATCTTATGAATGATAGTCTGAATGGCTATATGATGATCTAACCTATTATTATGCACACACGTTGAATTATATATTATGTATATGCTTCTTTGATTGATTTGCAAGTCTGCACATCTTGGAGGAAGCAAAGTGTTTGGCCCTTATCAGAACAATTTCAAACGTAGGACCCTCAGGTATGTCTCTGAATCCAAATTTGATAATTTGAATGTTTGGCATGATTGATTGAGTGTTCTCTTTTGATTATTTTATCTCGCTCTGTTGAGGATTTCAACCCTTTCCTTAGGGAAGTCCCGCCAACACTTAGGGCACATAGCAAAAAAACTTGATCAATGTATCATAAGCAAGATTGTTACAGTGATACTATCAAACTTAAACATAAATGAAATAATCCTGCACGGGACATATTTTTACTCCTTTCCACAACCCTGGATCTAATACCATGATAGGATTGCATGATGTGCAATGGTGGTGTTCAAAAACACCAATAAACAATGAAACACATTTTCCAAAGAAAATCCCAAAGAGCACAACAATTTTTTTGTGTATTGTGCATATTGAATGAGATTAGAGCCTCACAATATCAAATAAAGCAATTTACCATTAATGACAGAGCGATCAAGCAACCCCAAAGATCCAAAAAACACTTCAAGTTGGGTTTACATTAAATATTCTCACAAATGGTTAGGGATTTAACTTAGGCTTCTACTTTAGGTTTTCAGAGTTTCATTTTTCCTTCCCCTTCACAATCAAATCCTTCTAGTGTCCTTCCAGTTTGCTTCCTTGTTCATCTTAGCTTTGATACCATGTTGGAAAATGTAAAGTGGTAGCTTGTAGTTCTTATTTTCCTTAACATTAATATTTTCTTGTGAACTTTATTAGTATTCTTTATGATATTTAGTTAGATCTCTTCATCAAACAACTATCAAGAACGAAACAATAACAATAGAGGACAAAAAAATTAGGCTCTCGACCATAGTTGAACCTCTCCAAGGGGAAAACCTGGAAAAAGGCTTCTCTTCTTAGAATCTACTTCAAATGAAATACAAAGACCCAACCCTAGACCAAATTCTTCTCCAAGTACCAAGTCAACTCTTCCAACAATTCCTTCGTTGAACTTGCACCAACTAGATGTAATGATGTAGGAGCATCCGGACTTAACCAGCAATGTGAAGGTTTGTTCACATGTTGTGGCTAAAAGAGTTAAATTTCACTGACCTGAGTGGTCAAAAGTCAGTTTTAATCGATAGGGTTGGATCTTTCGAAAATGATATGTAATTCATTATTGTAATAGTTAGGAAATTGTCTTATTTTAGATTGAAGGATAAGTTGTTAGCGTAGGTGTGTAATGGAGCTTGAAAATAGAGATTTGATTGTTATATTGTTTAAAATAGAGATTGATTTGTTCGTACAGTTAGAGTAGGATTCGACTCATAAAAAGAAGAAAATGTAATGTAGAAGGATTGGCTGAGATGATTGAGGATTGAGCGAGAAGTGAGAGTTGTGTGATAGAGAGGGTTTTGAGATTGAAACGGAGGTCTGTTAATTTGTTATAATCGAGCCAAGGGGCCGAGACTCTGTAACTATTATTATTTTGAATGAATTTGTTTTAATGTGCATCTATGTGTGATCTTGGTGGGAACTCTCGTTTATTCTGTGTATCTACGTTCTGAATCACATCCGGGTAATTTCTTTGTTTTTCGTATTTTGCTTATAATATCAATGTTATGGTTAATCGCAGTCATTAATATTAATAGCGGGGGTAGAAGATCATAGAAGGGTTTGATCGGGTTAAGTCCCGTACACAATCATATCTGTCTATTGCAAAGTCAATTGCTGACATCATAGTCAACAACAGGGTTAAGCCTGTGTTTAAACTATGTGTTAGACAAAGAATCGCTAACCGCAGGATCTGATTGATTCTGTTATCCAAGGGATATCGAGGTTTAGAGTAATAGGGATTTAAGTCTAAAACCTGGACCCGAACTTTTATAGACCAAGGCTTATAAACCATATTAGCTTCGTGAGGCGGGTAAACGTCGTGCAAGTTCCTCGATGCGATATCGCTGGTGACCGTTAGATCTAGTCAGATGAGATCAAGATGTAGAGGGAAGTGTTGTTCAATCGCACTTGCTGTTCAATTCCAAAAGTGTTGTTCAATCACTAGACTGCTATTTAATTACAGACGTTGCTCAATTGCCGACTGCTGTTCAATCGCTGTTCAGTTGTTATTCAATTTGAAATCTGCGTCTTTTTTGGTATCAGAGCTCAGATATTGAGTTTGATTGTAGTAAACATGCTGCCAAGGAGAGGAGCTGGCATAGGTCAAGGAAGACCTGAAGCCAATGCAGTTCTGTTGGAGGAGATCCGGAATCTGCGTACAAGGATGGACACAATGGAGACTACACAGAGGAGAGCACTTGATGAAGGAGTTGAGACTGCTGCAAAGGATCTTCTGAAGAAGAAGAAGAGGGAGAAAATGAAACTACTAAAGTTATCAAGATGTTGGCTAAAGTAGGTGGAAAACCAAAGGCGGAAATTCCTGTGTACGAAGGGAGTCTCAATGCAGAAAAGCTAATGGATTGGATCAATTCGCTGGACAAATATTTTTACTATGAAGAGGTTGATGACAGAAAGAAGGTGAAGTTTGCAGTTTGCAGATTGAAGGTTCATGCAATTATTTGGTGGGATGAGCTACAAACGTCTAGAACGAGGAAAAGGAAGTCCAAGATCAAGCAATGGGATAAAATGGCGAGTAAAATGAAAGCTAAATTTATGCCAAAAGATTATCAGTTAAATATTTTCAAACAGTTGCAGAATTTAAGGAAAAAAGAAATGTCTGTTAAAGAATACACATAAGAGTTTTAAAGATTGAGTATTAGAGCAGGACATGCAGAGGATGATATGGAGAAGGTATCCAGATATATCAATGGCTTAAGATACAACATACAAAACGAGATCATCTTGCTAAGTCTGAAGACTATTGAAGATCCCTATCAAGCAGGTTTGAAGGCAGAAGAGAAGATGTTGAGAAAACAAATTCAGAGGAATAGAGGGAGAAGTTTAGTAAGAGGTAGAGGAACTACCAAATAAACGTTTCAGCAACATCAGCAAGAAACAGGAAGTTCAAGTAGCAGACCACCACATAGAGGAGATTTTAATAGAGGAAGATTTGCGCCTAGAGGAAGAGGTCGAGGAAGAGATATTCGACGTTACATGTGTGGAGAACATGTGTTGTGGGATTATCCTCATAATAAACCAGCAAGTCAGAGGAATGCGAATGTAGTTGAGGCAAAGCCAGAAGCACCTCGAATTATGGAAAAGGAAGAATCCCCTAAAGCAGGAGAATCCCTGTTGTTGAAAAGGGCATTACTTAAGGCAGAGAAAGAAACTGAAGAACCATTATAGAGGAAGAGTATATTCAAAACTACGTGCAAATCCAAAGGTAAATGTTGTAAAGTGATAATTGATAGTGGAAGTACTGATAACCTTATTTCTACAGAGATGGTAGACAGCTGGGATTGGTGAAGACAATACACCCTATTCCTTACAGAGTGTCATGGTTGCAGAAAGGACATCAAATTATTGTGATAGAACAATGCAAGGTAGAGATACAGATTGGTATGTATAAGGATGTGATATTGTGTGATGTAATGCCAATGGATGTATGCCATGTATTGCTGGGAAGACCATGGCAGTTTGATCGGAAAGCTATTCATGATGGGAGGAAAAATACTTATACTTTGGAGAAAAATAGAAATAAACATACACTGTTGCCATTGAAGGATGACGCTGACAAAGGAGCACCTGGAAATAATGTTATGCTGATGACTGGAAAGGAGCTGTTGCAAGAGGTAGGAAAAGGTGAAGAAATTCATTTTGCTATCGTAGGGAAACCTAAGGTAATTTTAACCTCCACAAACTTAGATGATTTACCTAAAGAAATCAAAACTCTGTTAAATAATTTCGCTGATATTATTGTGGATGAGTTGCCAAATGCGTTGCCACCAATCAGGAGTATTAGTCATCGTATTGAGCTAATACTAAGAGCGAGTTTGCCAAATAAAGCAACGTATGGATTAACTCCTCAAGGGAATGCAGAAGTTGGAAGACAAGTGCAATAACTGATGGATAAGGGACTAATAAGAGAGAGTCTTAGTCCATGTGTTGTGCCAACGGTACTCAGTGCAAAGAAAGGAGGTGAATGGCGTATGTGCATAGATTCCAGAGCCATAAATAAGATCACTATCAGGCATAGATTTCCTTTTCCACGCATGGATGATTTGATGGATTGTTTGAGTGTGTCAAAGTATTTTACTAAAATAGATCTGAAGAGTGGATATCTTCAAATAAGGATTAGAGAAGGAGATGAGTGGAAAATTGCATTTAAAACAAACAGTGGGTTGCATGAGTGGTTAGTGATGCCTTTTGAACTCACTAATGCATCTAGCATGTTTATGAAATTGATGAATGAAGTCTTGAAGGAATATGCAGGCAAGTTTGTTATTGTTTATATTGATGATATTCCGGTCTTTAGCAGAAGTAAAGAAGAACATTTAGAGCATCTTAAATTGGTCTTAAGAACTCTGTAGGAAGAGAAGCTACTGATAAATCTGAAGAAATGTAGTTTCATGAAAGAAGAATTAATTTACTTGGGATTTGTAGTTTCTAAAGAAAGATTGAAAATGGATCCAGAGAAAGTCCAAGAAATTTGGGACTGGCCTATTCCAAGGAATATATTTGAGGTGAGAAGTTTTCATGGGCTTGCAAGTTTTTACAGGAAATTTATCAGAGGTTTTAGTCAGATTTGTGCACCGATTCTTGAAACAATCAAGGAGACTAATCAGCCGTTCAAGTGGACAGAAGCAACAAACAGGAATTTTAAGTTGCTGAAGAGGAGAATCACAGAGAAACCAGTTTTAGCTTTACCTGATTTTGGAAAAATGTTTCAAGTTGAAACAGATGCTAGTGGAGTTGCAATTGGAGTAGTTTTGAGTCAGGAACAGAGACCAATAGCATACTTCAATGAGAAATTAAATGAAGCGAAGAAGAAGCATTCATCTTATGATAAAGAATTTCATGCTATTGTACAAGCTTTAAATAAATGGAGACATTATTCGCTGCCAAAGGAGTTTATATTGTATTTTGACAATCATGCATTGCAGTTCATAAACAACCAGCGGAAATTGAACCAGAAACATGCCAAGTGGGTAGAGTTTTTGCAGAGCTTTACTTTTGTGATAAAGCACACAAGTGGTAAGTTGAACAAAGTCGTGGATGCTTTACGCAAGGTAAATTTCATTATGCAATAATTAAAAGTTGGTGTTGTAGGATTTGAATAAATGGTTGAAATGTACAAAGAGGATGCAGATTTCAAAGGTATTTACATAACAGTTCAAAATCCAATAGCTCATAACAGAAGTCAGTTGTTAGATTATCTTATCCAAGGAGGTTTATTGTTTAAAGGCAACAAGTTGTGTATTCCCAAATTTTCTATGAGGGAAAACATAATAAAGGAGAAACATAGTGGAGGATTATCTGGTCACTTTGGACAAGACAAAACCTTTGCTCAGGTAAATGCTTTTTATTATTGGCCAAAGATACAAACTGATGTTAAGAGATTTGTTGAGAAGTGCAAGATATGTCAACATGCTAAAGGGAGAAGCCAGAATACATGATTGTATTAGCCATTGCCAATACCAAACCGACCATGGGATGCAGTTAGCATGGATTTTGTTTTGAGGTTACCTAAAACTCAAAGGGGGAATGATTCTGTTTATGTTGTGGTAGATAGATTTTCTAAGATGGCACATTTCATTGCATATAAAAAAACTAGCGATGCAACACATATTACTAACCTATTTTTTTTCTTCAGAAATTGTAGGATTACATGGATTGCCTATAAGTATTGTGTCTGATAGAGATACAAAGTTTGTAGGGCATTTCTGGAGAACTCTTTGGAAGAAACTAGGAGCTAACCTCAGTTTTAGTTCAACATACCATCCTCAAATAGATGGATAGACTGAAGTAGTAAACCGAAGCTTGGGGAACATATTGAGAAGTTTAGTGTATCAAAATCCTAAGCAGTGGGATTTAGCACTAGCTCAGGCTGAATTTGCTTATAATGACACTCCAAATAGAAATACTAGAATGAGTCCATTTCAGATTTTTTTTGGGATGAATCCAAGAGGTGTGTATGAGGTCAGAAATTTGGGTAAACAGGAGACAAGAAGTGCAAAAGCTGAAGGGTTTGCAGAGCAGATGCAGAGACTACAAGAAGATGTCAAACGCAGATTGCAGGAAAGTAGTGGTAAATACAAACAGACAGCACATATGAAAAGAAGAGAGAAAGAATTCTAAGTAGGAGATTTAGTGATGGTGTATTTGAGAAAATAAAGATTTCCTACTAAGACTTATAATAAACTGAAAATGAAAAAGATAGGACCATGTAGAATTGTAAGAAAGTTTTCAACTAATGCTTATGAAATTGAATTGCTAGAAGGGATTGGAATATCACCTATCTTCAATGTTGCAGAGTTGTATCCATACAAAGAGACAGAGGCAGAGCTGCAGGAGGGAACTACAAAGGATGAAGTTCAAACTTTGAACTGGGAAGAACAAATGCCAAAGATAGTTAAGAGAGAGGTGGAAGCTGTTTTGGAGAAAAGAGTATCCAAAAGAACCAGAAGACATGTTTATTATCAATATCTAGTCAAATGGAAAGGACAACCAGTGGAGGATGCTAGTTGGTTGACAACAACAGGGTTGCAAATATGGAGTAAATCATGATTGTCTGAGAGATGATTCTTTTCTTCCTCGGGAGTCTAATGTAGGAGCATCCAGACTTAGCCAGCAATGTGAAGGTTTGTTCACATGTTGTGGCTAAAAGAGTTGAATTTCATTGACTTGAGTGGTCAAAAATCAGTTTTAATCGAGAGGGTTGGATCTCTTGAAAATGATCTGTAATTCATTATTGTAATAGTTAGGAAATTGTCTTATTTTAGATTGAAGGATAAGTTGTTTGCGTAGGTGTGTAATGGAGCTTGAAAATAGAGATTTCATTGTTAGATTGTTTGAAATAGAGATTGAGTTGTTCGTACAGTTAGAGTAGGATTTGACTCATAAAAAGAAGAAAATGCAATGTAAAGGGATCGGATGACATGATTGAGGATTGAGCGAGAAGCGAGAGTTGTGTGATAGAAAGGGTTTTGAGATTGAAACAGAGGTCTGTTAATTTGTTATAATCGAGCCAAGGAGCCGAGACTCTGTAACTATTATTATTTTGAATGAATTTGTTTTAGTGTGCATCTATGTGTGATCTTGGTGGGAACTCTTGTTTATTTTGTGTATCTGCGTTTTGAAGTACATTGGGGTAATTCCTTTGTTTTTCGTATTTTACTTATAATCTCAGTGTTATGGTTAATCGCAGTGATTAATATTAATAGTGGGGGTAGAAGATCATAGAAGGGTTCGATCGGGTTGAAGTCCCATACACAATCATATCTGTCGATCGCAAAGTCAACTTCTGACGTCATAGTAAAAAAAGGGGTTAATCCTGTGTTTAAATTGTGTGTTAGATGAAGAGTCAATAACCGTACTATCTGATTGATTCTGTTATCCAAGGGATATCAAGGTTTAAAGTAATCAGGATTTAAGTCTAAAACCTGGACCCGAACTTTTGTAGACCAAGGCTTATAAACCATATCGGCTCCGTGAGGCGGGTAAATTTCGTGCAAGTCCCTTGATGCGATATCACTGGCCCCTGTTATATCTGATCAGATGAGATCAACGATGTAGAGGGAAGTGTTGTTCAATCGCACTTACTGTTCAATTCCAGAAGTGTTGTTCAATCGCCACATTGTTGTTCAATTATGGACGTTGTTCAATTGCCAGCTGTTGTTCAATTGTTGTTCAGTTGTTGTTGGCAATCTGCGTCATGCAAATTCGACCTGTCAGCCTCAACCCTGGAATTTTCACAACTACTTTAACCCTTTGGTATAGTACCTCAGTTCTGCACCGTTGGCCTGTTTTGCACCCAGTTCTGTACCTTCAGCCTATTTCACACTCGATTTTGTACCTTTGGCCTGTTCTGCACCAGGTTATGTATCTCCAGCCTATTCCACACTCAGTTATGTACCTTTAGCTTATTTCGCACCCAGTTTTGTTCCTTGTCATGTTCCATTCCTAGTTTTGTACCTTCGGTTATTCCGCAACCGGTTTTGTGCCTTCAATCCGAAACTTCAGATGTGATGATCGAATTTTCATCATCGAATGAGCTCGAACTACTGCTTTAAATAAGCTTCTCAAGGGGACAAATTCCCTCCTTTAGGCCAACTTGATGTTTCCAAGGCCGACTTGTATTTTAGGAGATTCCAGTACTTTCTAGACTCAAAAATAATTTTCTTATAAATACATTTTCCCTGGAAGGGTCTTATAAACATGATGTTCACTCCTTTGAATCATGACAATAAATTCTAAGACCTAACAAACCATGGAAGCATGGAGAACATGCTTTTACCTAAATGACCATTAATAAAGAGCATGAAAACCATGCTTTAATAATAATAATTTTTTCTTTAGGCTTTTTGATGTCTTTTGTTAACACTTTTTTTAAAGCAGAAGCATTAGTCCTGAGAAGAAACCTTTTATGTATGAGGTTGATGTCAAAGTTGTTTATACAATTCCATGCAGCTTTTACCTCTTTTTCAATTGTAGAATAGTTTTGTTCTGCTTGGTTCCACGTGCTTGAAGCAAACTGTATGACTTGTTCTTCTTCTTCTTTAGTTTGCTTGAGAATACCTCCCCATCCAATGTTGTTGGCATCACTTTCTACAATTTTTGGAAAATCCTCATCTGCAAGGTAGAGAATAGGTAAATTTTTCACCTTAGATTTTATTTTTCTAATGGCATTGGTATGTTCTGAAGTCCAAGGTGTTGGATCTTTTATCAATCTTTGATTTAGCAATTTTTTGACATGGGCACACCCTTCATAGAAATTGTTGACGTAGTTCAAACAACCTAGGAATCTCTGCAATTGTTTTTTATCTGTGATCATATTTGGAAATTTATCAACAAATTCAAGTGCATGCTTTTGTAATGTGATTTGGCCATCCTCAATAGTATGTCCCAAGAATTTAATTTTTTTTAAAACAATTCCATTTTCTTCTTGCTTAGTACGAGCCCACTTCTCTTGACTACCAGTGTAAAAATCTGTATATGTTTGAAATGTTCTTCTACAGAGTTAGAGAAGATTAACACATCATCAATATATACAATCAGTCAATCAAAGCATGGCTTGGAACTCTGGTTCATGACCTTTTGAAATTTGGATGGTGCATGTTTTAGGTCAAAGGGCATAACATTCCACTCATAATGACCAACATAACGCTGAAGGCAATTTTGAATATATCTTCTTCTTTTACTGCAACCTGCCAAAACCCAAATTTCATATCAAATTTGGAGGAAATATTAGCTCATGCTATTCAGCTTATTAGGCTTCTTTTGTGGGAAATATGATATGTATCATCTGTTAGTACATAATTTAGAGGTTTGCAATCTATGACTAATCTGAGAACACCTCTAATTTGTTATGAGTGTTTATTTACATAGAACCCGTAGCAGTTCTAGGGGCTGCTAGATTCTCTAATCAATCCTCTTTTTAAGAGATCTGAGATTTTTGGCACAGAGTTTTGTACTCATTGTTCATAGATATGGCTCGGCTCTTGCATGATTTTCCATCATATTCTTGTTTGAACGATAATGAAACTATGTGTTGCTTTCTATGCTAGAAAGCATTTGGGTTTTCAGAACAACAATCCTTTTCTAATTGCTCTCTGAGTTCTAAGATTTTTTGTTGTACCTTAGGGGATTATAGCTATTCTTTTATTCTAAGAGAGGACTTGAAGTCTTTTAATTCTCCCAGATTTCTTTATGTCAGATTAACTTCCTGCATAGTGTGAACCATGGTGGATATTCTTGGTGTTGAAATAAAAGGCAATGTGATGGTTTGTAAGAAACCTTTGTTATCAGGGACAAATATAAAATAACCGGCTTTGCCATCCTGTAATCTGACTAATCCATGTGGTTCAACAACAAGAAAAATATTGCCTAAAATATAGTCAATTGGAATATTTCCCACTACAAACTTCATTTTCATACAATGTCTTGAAAAACAAAGAGTTGCACTGGAGACTTCGTATTGAAAATATTGTGTACCTACCCCAGTGACTTGCCTATACGCAGGTGTCTAGTATTTGGCTGGGATCACTTTTTTGTTTAAAACATTTATCTCTGCACCCGAATATATTAATATTCTGAGAGTGAAGTTTTATTAACATTTAATAGTACATGGTGCTGCTGATAATGAATGGTCATGATCTTCATATTGCCAAACCCTATGCCACTATTTTGCATATCTTAAAAAATCTCAACATTAGGATTTTCTGCTGGGTCTTGCCATTTTCCCTTTTCTATCTCAGAGATTTTTGCTTTCAGCGCAACTATTTCCATTTTTAAATGATGAATCTCATGACTGACTTCTCCTAGAGTCAAAGACCTTGATTTTGTATGTTGTTGGTTTCTTTGAAAAGATTTTAATGTTTTTCTCATAAGAAGCGTCAACAAACAGTGCTTTAGAAATATTACCTTTTGAGGTATTACCCTGATCTTTGTGTATGATTTGTAAAAAAGTTTCTAGAAGTTTTTCTTTCATTTCTCCTTCTGCAAGCATCTTGATGCCTGCCAGAACTTTTGATTCATCATCATCAATAGTGTGTGCCATGAACACTTTCTCTTTGGCTGGTGCCTTTTCTGTTTCTGTTTCTGAGCTAAAGTCCAAGTCTGTCGCAGAAGGTTTGCAGTTGCACTCATCAGTACCTGTGCAATTGCACTGTTGGACAATCCCCTGTTTTTCACTATGTTCAGACTCAGAGAAACTCGAATCAAATGATTATGATGAACTATAACAATTTTTCTTTATCATGTATACTTCTTCCTTGAAGTGGATTCTAGGTCTTCTAGAGGCATATTCTTGTGTATTTTTGCCTCTATTTTCCCTTGACTCTCTTCCTTGAGGACATTTATTTGCAGTATGTCTAGTCTGTCCACATAACCAACAGGGAATCATATTTTTTCTTTGAGAATTAAGATGGATATCTTTGGGCTCATGGTAGTGTGTTCTAGGTACTATTTTATATAATCATTTCTTGTGCCTATTTGACTTATGAGGATGATTTTTAGCCAACTGTTTATGACCTTTCTTCTGGGCTTTTCTGTGTTTTCTTCTTAGCACAATTGGATCATCAATAATCAATCCATATTTACTGCAGATGGATTTGTTGTCAGGTAGTCTAGGCATCTTTTGTAAGGACTTATTGACTTTCTTGCTGGTGCAAAGTCCTACCAAGGTTTTTGTTATGTTGCAATATATCTCTCCCCATGTGTAGTTTTCAAAAGAAGTTTGGAACACTTCTTGTTGTTGGATGTATTCAACAATTTTGGAGGGTAATGCTGCTAAATATACTTGTTTCCACAGGTCATTCTGACTTTCTTTTACTTCGTAAATTCTTTGTGTCTAGTCTCTATGGAAATCTTCATATTGGGACATTTTCTTACATTTGAGATTCATCAGGATCATCTCATGTTTATTTTCAATTTTTATTGTTGCTCCACACCAATGTTCTAGGATGAAGGAGGTTAATGCTCCAATCATATTGTTTTGTGGGTCACCATTTTCATTGTGGATAAAATCTCCAACTTCATCCTTAACAAATTTTGCTTCCATTTTTTCAAGTAATTTAGGGGAAGATTCTACTTCCCATCGTTGTAGGGTACCTGTAAAGCACTAGATGAGAGTTTTGCAGGATTAAATTTCAGATTTTCCTCTTATACACATAAGCTTATATTGAGTGTACATCCAATCAATCATTTGCTTGATTTGACCAGCACTCAAGCCATCAATATTTTGTTCTTTATAAGATCCATATTGAAAGGTATGAGTTTTTGACATCTCTCCCTTGCCATTGAGGTCAAGAGCTAGATATCTAGTGAATTGGCTAGACAAAGGTTCATATATAGGCAAAAGATGTTGTCTCGAGGATCATGGCTCTTCTTCTTGGGTCATGGTCCCTATGAAAAGAGAATAGATTCACTAAAAGATTCTTTGGTGCCAGTGTGTTGCTTTATGTTTTCTTGAGGAAATAGGAATGGAAACCTTTCTACATGTTTTGTGGCACGCTGAATGGGGTATGTGGTGACTAAACAACATGGAGGTAGGGATATCCTTATCTTTGGGAGATATTGCGAGTTGCTCAAAATTTTCATATAGTTTACCCATAAGAGTCTGAGTAGATTCGAACTAATAATCTACCTTTCTCTCCATGCTTTCAGTTTGTGTTGTTGATTCTCTGACAAAACCTTTTAATACAGAAACTGAAAAGTTGACATCATTCAAAGTTTTATTCACACTATGTACAACGACTGATAGTGAGTTAAAACATTCCTTTTGTTCAGAAGTTTTTACCATATTCATCTCTAGCACTTGGCTAAATCATCTTTTAATACTAAAGGAATGGCCTTGGCTGAGTTGCTAGCTTCTCCTAGCATGATTCCCTTGTATGGAGAGAATGTGGTATTTGTTTCTAACTTGCTTCCATCACAAGTTGTCCAAAAATGTTTTTGTGCAGATGAAGTTTCTGCATCTGCCATATGTACTTCTGGTTGTTCTTTTAATTTCTTCCTGACATAAAAAGAAATCCATGAGTTTGTTTCATCCATGTACTTTTTCCATTCCAGAGAAGGAACATATTTTTCATCAACATATGTGCTGAGACTAAATTCTTTGGATTCAAGATGTGTATAGAGATCCCAATTTAGCATGTTCTTCATCCAATCTCTATTAATCTTATGTTTGGGACACCCATCCATGAGGGAGAAGAATTTGTACATTTCTCGGATTGATGGCTTTTTGCACTCTGGTGGAATAGGATTTTGAAATCTTGAAGATGGCATGACATTGTTTAGTCTTTCAAGATATCCCAAGCCATATTTTGACATCTCAGGTGGTCTCGTCTTGCTAAACATTTCAGTGAGAGGGGGGTCTTCATTCTTCAGAGTGGGTAATTCATGAATCATTAGGATAACATCATGAGGAAATGGAATGTCAAAGCATTTTGGATTTGGACTTGAATTTGTAGTAACAGTAGAAGGGGCCTCTCCTTTCCTAGGATTATGATTTTTGTGGAGAACAAGATCTGCGAGAGATTGTAAGCAAACTATTGTTTGGCAGACGTGACATTTTACTTCCAGAGTGGAAAAATGTAATAACTGAGTGAGTTCAAATAAATTAACATGTGAGCAGCTTATAGATGGAGTACTTACAGATGTGTTAGTAGATGGTTGAAATGAAATATGATCTAAGTTTATATGGTATTTTGTGGCTTGGCAGGGTTCTTGTATTCTTTTGTAATCCAAAGTAGACCTTCTAGGGAAGGACATAGTAGTTTTAGTTGGTCCTCCTTGTATCTAAGCAGTTGTGATACTTTGAACTTTGGGCCACTGAAGTAGAACTACTACCTAGTTTTCAGGGACGTTGAGATCTTCCAATTTGATGGTCTAATGCTCAATTTTTTTTTTATTGTGAGCATTATCATGGTGTTGGATTTTGACTCTTGACTAGGTGTATGCAGAATCGCTGGATATAATGTGTTGGTGTGCCTAAAACACCCTCTAGTATGAACTGCAATGTTTGTTCTTTTTCTTTTCATATCAAAACCACTAGTTTTGATTCGCAATTGGAGGATGTCCTTAATGTGTTCATCATACACATATACTGAGAAATTTGCGTGGCAATCAAACCATATAGGACCATTTGATTAATGAGCCACGATACCACCAATTAATGAATCAGTATATCTGTTACGCGTGAGATCTTTGATAGTAGCCAACACATATGTATTAAGCCCTTTGTGGGTTAAAGAATTTATGCCCACCCAGAGACAACCAAGATGTAGATAAAAAGTACCATGTCTTCGAGCTTCTTCCTGAAGCTTTTTAGTTTCTAAAAGGGAAATGGTTTGAATGGATTAGGCATTTTCTTGGATCTGAGAGACACATTCTTTAACAGTGACTCTAGTTATAGCTTTCAAATGAAACACAAATAAATCACCATAAACTTTTGATGGGCTTATGGAAGGGAGAGCCCATCAGGTTGATGTTTGACTTTCTATTAACTCTATTTTTGCAAAGTTAATCATTGAAGATGATGCACTATGAAACAAATTTTCCATATCAAAATTATTTTCTTGTGTTTCTTCTTTCTAAAGTTCTTTGAAAGAAACATATCTTCTTCCTAGTTCCATCTTATCTTTTGAGAGAGTTTAAAAGATAAATACCTGTATGAACCAGATGTTACTAGCTCTGATACCAATTTGAAATGAGTACAACAACAATTATGAAATCGAAGCTAGTTACATTTTAAACAAATAATACTAGTTTCTTTCATTAGTTTGGAAATGCAAGGAAAAAGTTTGACATGTTATGGCATATCTCTAACTTTGATGGTTCGTCGCTACACTCATACATGGGCAAATTAGTTGTTGCAATTTGCTAGCTTCAATCCCTCTTTTCGACCCCTCAAGGATGTTCTATACAAGAAATTCTATAGATGGTGGATTTTTTTTAATGTGATATCGAAGAAGAGGTCACTTAACAAGAGATTATGGGTGCTCTAAATTTGTTGTAGAAGTCAAAGAGCTCGAGGCTTGACGATTTTCCTATAGATTTCTTGGGTTTATATGACTTAATAAAAGAGGATTTGTTGAAGGATGTCAAGGCATCACAAAGATCTGGGCTCTTTGAAAACTTATTTTTGATGTCCTATTCCAAAACACAAGAGGTGGCTTCCTTTGAGGACTATAAACCTATAGCATGTGGTAATTTGATCTATCAATTGATATAAAAGATCGTTGCTAGTTGCATCAAGCCAATACTTGATACTTTCATTTATGAGCACCAATTTGGTTTCTTTCATAATAGGAACATCCATGATGCAGTGCATTTGGCTCAATAAATTGTCCATTTAGTTCAAACAACAAAGTTAAAAGCTATTATTTTAAAGTTAGTCCTCTCCAAAACATATGACAAGGTGGATTGGACCTTCCTACTGCTAGTGCTCATCCACTTGGGGTTTGTGTTGCAAATGGTTAATTGGATCATGGGATACCTACAAACATACTCCTTTGTCGTTCTAATTAATGGATTCCCATTGGATTTCTTCAATGTTAGTCTTGGTCTCCAAAGTGTGCCCCTTATCCCCTCTTTTATTTCTTATCGATTCAAAATCTTTCAACATGATAATTAATGAATACATATCCAGGAATATGCTCCATGGGTGAGGTTTTCAGATGAGGTGGAGATTTCCCACCTTTTTGTTCATGATATGCTCGTTTTACAAGTCAAATGTTCCATTGACTTGTTTTGCATATCCACTATAATGGTAATAAATTCACAAAAGTCATGCATGACTTGTAATAACCACTCAGTGGAGAGTATGGCACAACTAAGGAATGATTTCCAGCTCCTTGATAAAGACTTAGACACAAGGGTGATGTATCTTGGCCTTTTTATTAAGCCAAATAAATATCAAAGAATTCACTGGGCATGGATGGTGGAAAAGGTGGGAAAATAACTTTTTGGCCAAACCAATTTATATCTCAAGGAGGACGCCTAGTGTTGATGAAATCGGTCCTAAAGGCCATTCTTGTGTATTGGAATTCTATTGTAGTGGCCCCAAAAGGCATCCATTCAATTGCAAGGAAAGTTTGTTTTCAATTTTTGTGGTCAAGGAATTTAAGTAATCATGGAATGGCTTTGGTAAGATGGTCTCAACTTGTTGCCCCAAAAGATCTTGGGGGTAGGGGATTAAAGAATATTTACCTATTTGTTAAGGCATTGGTCGAAAAGAATTTATGGTGTTTGTCAATTGGAAACTCCCTTTGGTTGAAAGTCTTATGAGCCAAATATTTTCCAGGCAATTCCATAGTGGATTGGTACGTGTCCCAACAAATCATCCAAGGGTTCAAATATAAGGCATTGGTTATGGTTACTCCTTTGGCGTATAAATGGTTGGCTTGGCACATTGTGATGGGCATATGATTAAAATTGTGATGGAACATGGTATGGTGCTAGAGACAATTTCTATCTACACTCCCCCCCCCCCCCCAAACTACAGGAGGCTTTAAGGTGGTTGCACATCAATGTTAGGATCCTCAAGCTAGGGAAATAGTGGTTTGGAAATCTGCAAAACTTCTGGGGTCATTTCAGCCAATGGCAATAGAATGTGATGTGTATGTTAACTTGTTGGTTGAAAACCATATTTATATAAGAAATGAGGTTCCTAATAGAATCAATTGGTCAAAAAAGCCACAGTCAGGAGAGTTTATTGCGAACCTTGGGTACCAAGCATGGTTTGAGGAGTCCTACAGTAGCAAGGTGAGATGGCAATGAAGGGCCATTTGGGGTGTCTCAACCCCATTTAAATCAAAACTTACAACTTGGTTAGCATTGAATGAAAAATTGCTTACTTGGGATAACTGGGTTAGACAAGGGTGCACTAGGCCGAGTCAATTTTTACTATGTAAAGAACAGGATGAATCCCACATGCATTTGTTTATAGGATGCAATTACTCAACAAAGGTTCATGAGATCCTATGGAATTCTTACGCACTGAAGGCCCAGTGGTTTTGGCAAGGCATTGTGTAATGCCTTTTGTGCTTGCTAGTCTAATAAGTCAATGATTCCTTTTGATGGTTTGTGCCCTTTTTTTATCTCTCTTATATGGAGGACTAGATATCTCCCTATTTTTCAAAGCTCCTTCATTCCTCTTAAGGTTTGTGTTGCCAAGGTGGCTATTTTGGTCGAGGAATATAAATCTTATCCATAACCATTTAAGCACCCAATTCTGATCATGCTTGCCATAGACTACTATGACACCCCTCGTGGGCATTTTGACGGAGTTGGTCAAGGACACCCCCCTCATTGCGGTGTGGGGGTGGTGCTATATTTTAATCACTCGTACTTCATATATGTGTGACATGCACCAAGCAAGGGGTCAAACAATAACGCAAAATTTGGTGTTATTGTCCCTGTTGGAATTGGCAAGAAAGAAAGGGTTATCTAGACTAGAAATTTTTGGAGATTCAAAAGTGGTCATTGATTGGGCTAAGCGTAAAGTACAAGTCTCCAAAATTTTAAAAATGGATCAAATTCTTATCACTAAAACATCTTTACTTTTGAGAAATTATGTGTTCAATTTTCTTAAATCCAAGATCTGTAATTAAGCTTGTGAGAAGTCTTTTCAAATCTGATATAAATATTATATGAACATAAATTAATTAATTTATTAAAAATGATTAATTAAAATGAGAAAAAAATAGTAATATAATTTCGATGTCCACAAAAATACACAAAGATATAAGGATATACTAAGAATTTTACTTAGAGGAAAAATGTAGTTTAATGATTAAAAATGCTTGATTGAAACATAGTATAGTATAATAAGAATTTTAAAATTAAAATCATCATTTAAAATAAAATGTTCACAACTGTATTTTAATAATGAATTTAAAATAAAATGACATTCATAACTATTTTAATAATAAAGTTTAAAGATTAAAAAATGACTGATTAAAACATAGTATAGTACAATATGAATTTTAAAATTGGGTGAGAAATGATATACAAAATAAGGAAGTAAAATAAAATAAAAACTTATTATTTGAAGTTCAAATATATTATTAGTTTAAAACTTATATTAAATAATTCAATATAAAATATAATTTATTTATCATATTATAAAAGCATAAAAAAATTCAAAATCCAATATTTTTGGGACTGGGTATTGTAACCAATAACTAAGTTGAATTTTTAGCAAAACATAAAGAAATTCTTGAAAATTTAGCAATTGCAAAATGATCACATTACAAGTTTCTCCCCCATATTGCAAAGGATTGTTATTCAACTTCAGTGATTCGATAAATTGAATTATTTAATGTTCTAATGCACCTAAATCCTGTACAGACAAAGGGACAAGATTGGAACGAGGTTCCTTAAGAATTGAAGGATATATCTTTAATAATTTCTCCATTGCCACCCCAATATGGCAAAAAAATATTAAATAAAGGCACTAAATGTTGTTTAAGAGAGTTTGATGATGAGATAACAAATACGCAGAATCAGAAGTATCTTTGGAATGTGAAGGGTTCTGGCCTGGAAACCAGTCTCTTAAATCTGAACCAATCCTTTGAAAAAAAAATTAATAATAACAACGTACAAAAATTAACTACTCATTTTCCAAATATAATCAACCAAATAATTTTTGAATATACTCCACCATATAATAACTCGGTAATCCCTTTCCAAGCTGAATAAGAAACCAAAACTCGGTAATCCCTTTCCAAGTATAACCAGCTGAATAAGAAACCAAATAATTTTAAAAAAATCATCCTTATTAAAAATACAGGGAGATGAAAGGGAAACCAAATAACAAGATGAATGGAAAACCAAATAATTTAAAATGTGTTTCATCCTTTTAGGAAAATTTACACAATTTTGGATAAAACAAAATGGTTCTTGATAAGGATTGTTAATCAAAAACCTAAAAGTTTTGAATGGTTAAGAAAATTACAAGTAGTTTAAAACTGTCCATAAGTTCATCGTGGCATTCTGCAAATATGGCAACATAAGATTAACTTCTTGTAAAATTAAAACCTCGAAATATCAGTGTGAGGAGCTCTCATTAACATCGCATAGGCTCTCGGTAATTTGCACTTGATAGCATTGTGATGGAAGCCATTGGCAGATTCTACCGTCCCGGATCGCCTTAGAGTAGTGGTTTTACATTTTATAAGATCGCCATTGGAGAGGCTCTTCAGTATTCTGCATTTATTAGCACCGTGTCATTTGCTAAAACGCATTGTTCACCCCTTTTTCATTAACATTTCATTTAAACTAGTAACCCAAAGTCCAGTTCAGATTTATTTATTGCTTGATTATATGTTTTTTAAATGACCTATTATTCTTATAATCCAACCACGGATCCAATAAATCCCATTAAAAAACGGTAAAATACGGTTAAAATGACACATACATGACAGTACTGACCTGATATTGAATATAACAAAATATTACATAAAACACTATTCACCTGTTAATGATTCAATAGTTAAAACCACTGTTTTAAAAAACGGCCAAGTCAACATTGACTCGGCTGGGTTGATCCGGGTCATTAGCCTCCACAATGAAACGGTGGGTGAATCGGTTCGGACGGCCGAGTCAGCGGCCAGCGGGATGTTAACTCAGCGATTTAACAACTTTTAAATGGATTTTAAATTTGTTTGGTGGTTAGTTTGGAGTCCAAACTGTTATATGAATTTGCAAATTGTATTTTGGGGTCCATATCCCCCTCCCAAACCCTATTTAACACACTCAAATGCTCTCTACTATTGATATGCTATTCAAATTTCATGGTAATGTTAAATTCTTAAAGTAAAAGTGACATTTTCCTTAATTTTCATTTTCATCCTTTTACTTAAATTTTTAACATTACCATGAAATGACTCAGGATTTTGAGAGTGGTTTCGGCCTCATTGGATTTCATATGGAGAAAGTAGAATTTTAGATTTCATTCAAAATCCAGCAGACTTATCAGTTTTTTCAAGATTTCAGGATTGGAGGATTGCAATGTTTCCATTGAATTTTGTCATGTATTAGGGTATGGAACTCGTATTTAATCAAGAGCACCAATCCCTCTATGTACCTTGATGTTGGTGACATTGGTTGTCGAACCCCTCTGGGATTCACTCCCAAACCATGAGCTTCTGAAAATGTCGCTCCCGCTCCCGTTTCCACTCTCGCTCCCCACTTTCGCTCTTGTTCAGTTGAATGCAGATCCACCAGCCTCAATCTCACAGCCAGCAAGGACTCCCGTTGTAGGTGCTTCCTCTGCTCAGCCACGACAGAAGTGCAGCCGCATATCTACTCTATCTCAGCGTGCGACTACTGCAGTTGCACAGCCTGCTAGTGGTACCACTTCTACAGTTGCAGTTGGAGATGATGATGATGAAGAGGAGCCATGGGGCCCCCTGTCTAACTCTAATGATGATGATGATGATGATCCAGAGATTGATCGACATGGTCTTGTCTCCTCTGGCAGTAGCTACTAGCCAGTAGTACTAGTACTGGAGTCTGGTCACCGTCACAATTTACTTTTGTTGTAGAGGCCATTTCTAGCCTCCTTGGTTATGTGTTTTTTGTTTTGAGTCTTTGATCATGTATGACAGTTGACTATGTATTGCCATTGGGTACCATTTTGATATAATGGATTGGTTCATGAGCCTACTTTGATCATATGTTGTCTTCCATCTATATTATAATGCTGTGTGTTTGGAAACATGAATGAAAATCTTTAAAATTATGTTTAAAATCTTTAAAATTATGTTTAAAATCTTCAAAATTATGTTTTTTTATAAAAAAACTAAATATTTAATGTATTTTTTACAACGATCGAGTCATTGAAAACGAGCCGGCCGAGTCATTACCGTTTCGGAGTCGGAGTCGGAGTCATTGCTCGGCCGAGTCGGAGTCGGAGTCGGAGTTTTAAAACATTGGTTAAAACAACAAATTATGTGTCAGAGTCGGAGATTTAAAACATTGGTTAAAACAACAAATTATGTTAAGCACTACGCATTTATTCAGGTATATAATAACACATTACAGGAAAACACTAATCACCTGTTGATTTTTCATTAGATGCCTCCAATTTACAAGATCCAAAAACGAAAATTAACTAAAATAAAAGAGCATTGCATCATCACATGAAAGAAGGGTACAAAATTGAAAATCGGCTGTGACCGATAACATTCAAAAATGAAAATTACCTACAATAACAGAACGTTACATTGTCACATGAGACCCTTGCTTATGAGACAAGGAACACTACAAGGTAATATGAATAATTTTTAAAAACAATTTTATGAAATACCATTCACATGAAGCAGCCATGATGTTTTGAAATGCTGAAAAATACATGATTCCTCCAGCTGTTTTTATGCTTAAAAATAGATAACTCCAGAAAAGCACAGAAAAGCAATGGAAGATTACCAGCGTCAGTTCTAATACCCTCTAGCAAAAAATCAACATTTATTTATTGAACTAAGCTAAATATTTAAATTCTTTGAATCACGTGAGAATTAAAGAACAGGGAGCACACTCATCCAAAAATCAGTACAAAAGTTCGGACATTCTACAAGGATAAAAGAGACAAAAACGTCACTAGACAGGACACGTATTTGGCACGGAAACAATGTTTCAAGAGATGACAAATAGCTTCCAGTAACTGGCTTAGACTCTTTTGATGAAAGCATAGAGACTAAAAGAAAAGAAGACCGTGACACATTCATTTACGATTCAAAACAGGCAAATGATGAATGATAATCATCTAAAGCTCTTAATGGAGTAGTTCCAAAACTATTGGCATTTTATTCATATTGTTTGCCATCTAGGAGAAAGAAACTGTAGAATTTAATAATTAAATAGTCTAGATGAGTACAAGGATTAGTAGTATTAACAAATAATGCGAAATAGTAGTATTGACAAATCATGCAGACTGTCTACAATCTGAGCAAAATGCTATCTTCCGTTATAACCCTTTCAAGAATACAGGGGATTGCACTATAGCTTTCACATTTGTGCCAAACGACTGACAAACAGGATGAATTAATCTTGAAATCACCTCTCGACATGTTGGGCTGATGATGATCTACCCTTCAGTGCAAAATTGTTCTTGGTTCTGGTAAAAGCAAATGTTATACATCATGAAGTCCTTCAGGTGTATCACGCTGTTCAACACAAAAAATAAGAGCATTAATATACAAAAAACAGATATGATAAACCTAGTCGTGCAAATAATAGAACAAAAAAATAAACCTGTAACTACTATCAAACTACTCACCGGGATTTTAAAGAAGCATCTATTTTACAAGCTTCTATGGACAAGACCCTCCCACCATGGAGTGTATCAATGCCTCCATGCATTCTACACACCCCACAGTCGACATCCATTAATGTCATTTTATCCCCCATATATAGATGTCGGAGCTACAACAGGAACTGAAGATGATGGAATAGTTTCAGATATTCTGGTATACTATAATACACAGTACAGTAAGCCCAGATCTGGTTTGAAAGCATACTCCAGCCATCCTCAGTGTGTGCCTGCATTTTCCCTGCCAGCCGCTCAACAAAATTCATGTATTCTACACATAGAATAACAGTACCAACTAAAGAAAAGTTGACTATCTCTATGCTTGGCTGGCAGGTGCAGGCATTGCCCGTGCCCCTTAGCGGGGCCGGGCTTGTCCAAAACATGCTTCAGGCTGCTGCTGAAGGGAAGGCTGCAAAGAAGAGGTAAATATTAGAGAGAACGAAAATTAGAGATCACAGCCAAAGCAGGGGCAGCATGAATTCAGAAAGCAAGCTTACGTGTGAAAGAGACTGTTGAATGCGTTCATGAGGACGAACATAGGTCATTGTGGGACCCGGGCAGGCAAACTGTGAAGAATGCATATACATCGCAGATGCAGAAGGTGCACCCATGTGATTTGGATTGAATGGCCCCATCATGGTATCTAGATGGCCATAACCCATTGTACTCGTTGAAGCTACCCAGGGACCACGAACATGTTGTGGAATTGTCCGAGGTGGAGGTTCCATAGGCATCTGAACCCTATGAGCTGCACCAAGCTGGGGAAATTCTGTGTTATAATTAACTGCAGGAGCATACATAGCTTGCATGCTATATGGTCCCATATTAAAGCCAAATCCAGGATCAAATCTCTGAGAATACCTGTTGATTATTAAAATACAACACAATTGTAAAAAACAATGATAATACTTCAAAAACACAAAATAAATGTACCAAAAAGACATTCTTGATGATTTTGATTTCCACAAGAAGAAATTTGTCAGTTGCCAGGATAACATTATACAGTCAGCCACTTTGGGTCAGTTTGGATCAGATTGTTAGGCAGTCTGTGGGAGCCAAATTGGTGGTTGTACATAACAGCAATGGTACATAGCAGCAATAGTACATAGGAGCAATGGTACTTGGTGCAGCAAGTACATGGTGCAGCATTGGTACAGCAATGGGAGCTGCAAGTAGAGTGCAGCATAGTGCACATAGGAGCAGCAATGCATAGCATGATGTACAGTGCAGCATAGTGCACACAGCACTGAGAGGTGCAGCAGGATGATGCATTTGGGTGCAGCATAGTACAATGAAGAGCTCAGCAGTACAGTGATGGGAAGACCACAGTAGCTGTGTGCGCAGATGCCTAGAGTACTCATATGGAATCGGGGGTTGCAATATCTAAAACAAAATCTGTAGAACCGATGGAATGCTTTTTGAGGAATATCCTTTTCAATGGTGGGCATATGATAGACAACCTGTATGAAATAAGGAATATGATATAGTATCTGGAGCAAAGAATTCATGCAACATGTTCCCTTTTGATTCTTCAACTCAACAAAACTCGTTTGCTTTTAAAGTTCTGTAACCACTTACCTATCATAACTGCGGTCATAATCAGGATCCTTACGATCTATCTCTCGATCCCGGAAAATTGCAACCCTGTTATTCTTTACCTTGTTAGCTTCCCTCTCTCCTTTAGGTTTGTTGATCCTACCAATTCCAGATAACCCATCAGACAATGGTTTCGCATTGTTAGTCCGTACGACATCCACACAAGGCTTCTCCTCAGGCTTCAAATTGACTAAGGTGTGGAACTGACAATTATCAAATGCAACAGCTTCATCTTCAGTAGATTTACTCCCTGAGGTTGTACTGTTATTAACACTGAATATTCGTGCTCGAGCTTTATTATACTCCTCTTTTCTTTCCTCAACACTCTTGGCATGGTTCGGATTAGAAGAATTTGAATTCATGCCTCCAGCAGAACCGTGAGAACCTTTTTGTGGCCTCTGTTTAATTGCAACTTTAACAATATTATTCTTTTCATCCTGTGGTAGATTTGCTGGAATATCAGCTAGGCGAATGGCGGGGAACCTAGAGTCAGTAGTCTTGTGTATAATAATCTTCATCCCAGTTCCATCTAATGAATTATTGTCAACAGCCACCATTGACTGCAGACAATAATGTTGAGCAATACGATGTGCTGCAAGTCTAAGGTAGGAGGTAGGTAATTGGGAAAATTCAAGTTGCTGCTGCCTAGGATTTTGAAGAAACTTTACAACATCCTGTTCAATTCTTAAAACTGCACACAAGAAGCAATTTGAGAGAAGATTAATAAATCATAACAAATGCAACAACCAAATCAAAGTTAACAGTATTACATTATTCAATCGGTTATGTAAATAGATCAGAAATTAACTTCACATAATACATAAAATAATGTGCATGTCATCCAGCCCGGAAAAACAATAAATAATTAAATAAATAATAGTTTACATTGAATTGAAGAAAAAGCATGCCTGTTCAATCGATTACGTAAATGGATCGGAACTCAATTTCACACAGATATTACATAAAATAATGTGCATGCCATCAAGCCTCACTCAACCTCAGGAAAAAAAGAGTTTTATGTCTTCATTTAAAGAAAAAAAAAAAACAAAAAACAAAAGGACTTAGTCTCCATTGAATTAAAGAAATAAGCATGTCCAAAATCAAGTATGGTCAGCATTCATCGCAAAAACAACTGAATCTAAACTAGCAAATATACATCTATTAAGCACCAAGATTGCTGCACTTCACAAGACAAGCCTTTAACATTTATAGTTTTATTTATTGGTCAAATTTGGCAGATGATACTTTTCTTCGAGTTTAAGTTCGACACCATTTCACTGTCCATTACATCCAAGGCCATTTTAGTGCCCATTAAATCAAGGAAACCTTAATTTTTCATTTTTCATTTGGCGGGTCAAACAGTTTTCTTGGCTCTCTCAGAGGATTATTTTTACTACTTTCAAAACAAATACAATCAACTAGGGTCAAAGGTGATGCATCAAGAATCAAGATTCAAGAATAGTCATTTGCAAAATGGAATTTTGTTACAATAAATCCATAAATTGCAACCCTTAGGATTCATAACCATTGATATGGTTGAATCACTTACACATTATAATTGAATCTCAATAACGAGAATTTACAATGCAATATCTAAAGACCTATTTTTGCACAGCACCTATGTTGGCTATTTCATGGTTCAATGTTTTAGCCGATCTATTGATAGAAATCAATCATTTTTCCCAGTTGCTCTGAATTTTCCCTCTTTTTAGTTTTTGTCCTCCCTATAAAGCCAAGGGAAAAAAAGATTGTGCTCGATTGATTTCTCCTACCTCTTAGGGAAATTAGTTGATTCACAAGGCATTTATTAAATTCATATGAAAATCATTGTTTAGATACAAGACAAGTTCATAACATTTCACTGTATGATATTGTTTTTTCCCGGTGAACTTTTCTACTAATCTTAAACAACAGATAAATTGGGATCAAAATGCTGTCAGTTTCAAAAGTAGTACTCCGTTTACAATCATCTTGCATAGACTGGAACAAGAAAGGAAGCAAGTGTGAACAAATGAAAAGCAAGAGTTAAGTTAAACAGAAGATAAAGAGAGCATATCAAATATGGTTGTAGTAAGAAGATATTGCAATGCTCTTAGCAGCAAAGAACAAAGGATTACAAGAGGAACAAAGAGATGGTAAAAAGCAGACAATAGGATTCAAATTTAGATGTAAACAGAGAGTAAGAGCTCTATAAGAGTTAAATATGAAAGAACAAATGAAGGCTCTTTAATTGACAACCTCAACTCCTCGGATCAGCATATCAGAGCCAGAATTAGACGGGTATGTGCTAGTTGGAACCTTGGAGGGGAATTCATATAGTATTTAATACAGGGAGCAATAAGGGAGAAGGATGGAAAGGATATCCATTGAAGGATGAATGGAGGAGATGATGACTGGAAACAGTTTGATGGACGTGAAGCCTGATGAGATCATACCATATAATAGCAGTAGAGGAGGTACTCATATCAAACGTACCAGAACTTTCTCAAGAAGTGACACTTTGATAGATTAAAACATCACATGAAAGAAACTTGAAATCTTTTAGCTGCATTATCTCATTTCTAAACTATTTTGTTGGAAATAAATAGAATATGATTTGTAGGGTTCAAACACTTCAGATGTAGTCCTTTTAGCTAGAAAATGAGTAAGTGATGAAGAGTAAAGCATTTGTTCAAACAATAGAAAGTTTTACAATCAGCCCTGTTTAATGAACAGGCTTAAAAGTTGAAAAGAGAAACTAAATAATGGGTAAGGTATAAAGAAATAACTAAAAACAGAATTGAAAGTTCTGATATCATAAGTGAAGGAATCACACAACAAAATGTTGGTAAAGAAAGACATGGATAAATCAATGACAGAGAAGAAATATACCTTGGATAACTTTAGGAGGTATGTGGAAGAGAAGAAAAACACATAACCGAAACCAGATGGTACAGATAAAAATAGATCCTTTAATCAACTTGTAGTTTTAGTAGAAATACTCAGTCCAATAAAAGAACTGTAAACATTGATACGATAGAGGAAGTCAAGGGGTCAAAAATATAAGGGCAACAATTCACTTTTCAGAAATCTTGAAAAAGGAGGAAGACAAGATAAGATAAGTCCTTGGAATTCAATAGCACATCAGTGCAAACACAGCTCCTAATGTTAGAAACTAAAGCTAAATAAGCAAAGTAAGAAGCCACATAATACCAGCATTAAAAGCAAAGCTAGATGGCTATAAATGTAAGAGTGGCCTACTCCACAATCACAATAGGAATAGAGCTAGAAGCAAAAAAGAAAGAAGAAACCTCAGGACCCACCAAGGGTGACGAAACTTATGTGACAGGGGGGCCTCCATACACCACATCTACCAAAAGGACAGCCCATGCACTACCAAAGGATGACCTCAACAGAATATGAGGTTAGAAGGGCCTGGCTGGGAAATCCAGGGGAGAAGCCCAGAATAATTAAATGAAGCCCTCATCATAATCATAGCTAGTGGGGAAAAACTGATGGTAAAGAACCGACTGCCAGTAGCAAGCAGCAGACCCGAAATGATGACCAATTACTTCATAAACGCCTCATGGGCAATACATGGTGACCATGAGGAGATGCATGTTATGACTGATTTGGCGCCAAATGTTTAGATCTTTGCATGCCTCTTGTCGCAACCAGCTATTGTGACTACAAGAAATAACGAGGTAATTCGCTTGGTGGGATCAGGCCCAAGAAAGCTGCATGGCATCTGTCTCTTGTGTGAAGTCACCTCACATATAAAAAGAGGTGAAGCTATCTGATCTGGATCTTGAGAAAAGTGAGGAACCCCTGAGATTTCCTGTACAAATAATGAAAACATCCCTGAATCTCATCATAGGGTAAACCCCATACCTCATGTAAATGTCGGAGTTGACAGATCCTTATTGATAATTAATAGCCAAAATTGGGCATTCTGGCCATAAAGAATCCATCAAGAGAAAAGGGGCACTTAGAATCCATACTAGACTGATTCAAACTTGATAATAGGACCACATCATGAACAGAATTGTCATTACAGCCAAAAAATGATGGGAGTTATTGAACAATTGACTCGTAAAATAAGCTAGAATAATCCTATTCCACTCAAATAAAACTGAAAAACAAGTAAAATTAAGTATTGATAAGTCTGGTCTTCAAATAAGAATAGTTATAGAAGTCTAGACAGGTGCAAATTGCTGCAACATTTCCGGAGCATATTCACTACAATACCAATCTACCAAAAGGCAATTATTGAAACTAATTCTATATTGAATGAACTTTCCATTGTCCAATGATCAACAAAATGCCAAAAGCATTGGCCACTTAAAACATGATACATGTTTTGATTAATTATAATTGCAAAAAGACTAATTCCCTTAACGCATACAATTCAATAATTGCTTTTATTGAAATAATATTAGCATACATCCATCTTAACCCCAAATCTATTAAGCACCAAGAGGAATAACAAAATAATCCTGTGCAAACCTCTCAATGTTTAAAAGTTAAGGGATGCTAACTTATTATATTTAAGTAAATATGCACACACGTGACGCATCTCTTCTACCCCAAGCTGTATAGTGCACCTAGCTCCTCCCAATGCAATCACTCAAACTTTATCTACAGTATATGGATAAGGAACAAGTTACTAAAAATCATAGAGAACCTGCCCATAAGAGTTTCCTGCAACCATACTTGCAACCCATTGGAATAAAACATGATGCATACATTCATAAATGAAATTAAAGTATAAGAACAAGTTATAATCCACTTTAATGCCAAAAGGCATTGAAAACCAGTATTGGCCAAACATGGATCACTGCCATGATGTTTCAAATTTTGGCCTTTCAAAACCCAAAATGGGCTAAACGCTTATATTTTGTCATATTTTGGTACAACAGAAAAATGCAAAAAAATAACTGAAGGGAAAAACAAACAATTGCATGATTAAGCTTGCTTTTACACAATAGGCTTGGCCTTCAATTTAAAATCACATTCAAATTCTAGAACTGATATCCAAAAACAGTGTAAAGAGAACTACAACTTGATTTTGAATTTTAATGGGTGATAAAGAGGCTACCATTAAACAAAGAAAGAAAACTAGGATTCTATTTTCTACAATCACAATTGTTCTAAACTATAGCTAAAATCTTCCAAGAGGCATACACTAGAAACATTCTTTGCACTCAAATACCAATAAGTTGCTTCAAGCAAATCTACAATATGTAGACTGTAATCATATAAATTATTTATATCTCAATTTGAACACCTACAATCCTACCTCTTTTTTAAGACCTACATATGGTTTGCAAGGAGCATCCTTTAGATTGAGTTTTAAAAGCAATGTTGGATTTCCACTACATTTATCTCCAGAAAATGTACCAAAACATGATAATGAATGAGCTCAACAAATAATACCTTACAATATGCTATAATTAGAAACACTTATTCCTTAAGTATTCAATATATGATCTGTAGATAGTTAAAGACTAGGTATTAAATACTGCAATCGTTTACTTATATGCGGAAATTTTAGAATCTAGAATTTGTATCCAAATGAAATCACGTGATCTTAGTTGAAAGAGCATCAAGTCTTCTGAGTATTCCATAGTCGAGCTCTAATTCGCAATGCTGCCAAGCTGAGTTGGTGCGTTCACAAGTAAGCAAGTTTAACTCACCTTCAATGAGTCAAAGAAGTGAGTTTGTAGGTCAAATCCTGACCCCCGAGTAGCCCACGGGTCATTCACTGCCCTGGAAGTCCAACCCAAAGGTAGATGGCAAGAATAGTCTACATCAAAAGTATAAATGCCGAAAAGGAAAGACACCTCATTTTAAACAATTTCAGCTGTCGAGTTTTTCCAGGTCCTTACTGGTGTCAGTTCTTACCCTCTAGCTTTGCAGAGCCGGGTTATTTTTAACATTGTATAGAATTTCCAACGAATAGATCAATTTTAAAGATAATATAATTTTTTAAGGATAAATACTAAGTAGGATATGGCATTTTTTACGTCCCCTCCGGATTGGAAATGTGGAAGTTGCAAAATGCACGTCAGCCCTTATCCTATTAACCTTCGCCATAAAAACTCCGTAACCCGAACCATCCACATCAGACATTCTAAGCTCTTAAGGTTAATTCTGAACTCCGAAAATCCTTTTCTTAAGAACCAGTCAGAACCCATAATTGTTTTCCTCAATTGCAAAGCTTAAATCAAACAACTGAAACACAAACAGATCTGGCATATCCACATCACTGTATCCCAGCCACACTAAACAAATCCCGCAATTAAATATACCAACATCCGGATGTTCATAAAACCATAATTCCGGGACCCCGCTTAACATGTTGACAAAGATGCAAAATGGGTTCGAATACCCACCCCAAAAAATACCATATAAGAAAAATCAAATACCAAACCCTAAAGATGTTGATTCAAAAGACTCACCGGACAAGCGCTCCCGAGGATTCTGAATAGCCTCACGGAGGAACTGATCGACCTGGTTTATGCGTTCCGCCAGAAGGTCTTCGTTCTCGGTGGAAGAAGAAGCGACTGCAGTTGGCCCTGCAGACGTCTCAGAGCGGACATCACATTGGTTTTCGGAAACCTTGGAGGAGGTGACCATCAATCTCCTCATGCTGTCATCCAAATCCTCCAGCTCCCACGAATCTGGAGCTCCCTGGTCTTCATCCGAGGACCCCTGCCTGGAACCCATCTATCTCTCCCTTTTCTTCCGATTCCGCAAATCCCTTTGCAATTTCCAGACTTCTGTATTTAATGACTTATGGGTCATGAAAATGGCATCAGGATTACTGTTTCTGCTGCCATACAAACCCTCGAGTGATTTCTCACGGAGAACGAATGAGCGGATGAATCCCCTCCCCTCTTACAAGAGTATGATTGAGGGAAAACGCGAACACAAAGACGTCTCCGCTGCCCCGCGTCTTAACTTTTAGAGCTTTGTTTTGTTGTGATGTGTGCGTGTGGTCAAAGGTTCGAATCCCTTGCCAGACTCCACCCACTACAACGAGCGCTCCAGGGAAAACCCGCGATCTCTAAGACGCTACTAAGCCTTTGTGAAATTTCATTTACATGCCGAAGTAAACCATGTTTAATTAATTTTGGGTAATATATTAACACGATTAGTTGTGTTTTTAAATTTGTCGTTATTTTTAGAGAAATGCTCATTAAGTTGGATGTTATTTTGTGGATTTTTTTATTATTTTATAATTTAGCAGTTAAACATATGAATGGGTTTCTTAGTTAAGAAAATGTTTTATTTTCTCGAAAATCATAAATTCAGATTAAAATATATATAGATAGATATAAATTTTAATAATCATTAACTAACCTCTAACTTTTCTTGACGTTAATATTTACCTTATTATTATAAAATAACCAAATTAAATATATTATTAAAATACACTATCTTGTAATTAAATGTTAAGGTCATATTTTAAAATACTATTATAATTGGTAAAGTAATTTGGTTGATTTTGAAGAGGTTAAAGTGTTTGTTGGATGAAAAATTAAAAATAAGTTAAAGTATAGGTGGTAATGATAAATTAAATTAAAATTAAAAAATTATGTAATATTAAAATAAAACTGTTTTTTAAATTTAAATAAATTTATATAATTTATTTTTAAAATATTTTTGGAAAAAAGTTAAGATGTTTGTCATTATGATAATTTAAATTTGTAAAATATTGATTAAATTTTTTCATAATGTGAATTATGTTTATAGAGTGGTATTGGCCCCATATTATCAAAAAACCATAAATGTTGGTGAAATAAATAGTGTACTAAGTTTAGGTAAATTTGGTAACAATTGGGGTCACGAGTTTAGGGGTTATTTTTTATTTTCGAGGAAAACAAAGAATGAACTTTACATGAGATTTTAGAGAATCCTCACATAATTACACAAAAGTTTAAGCTTAATTATCATCTTAATGCTATTGGAATCCTCTTCTATTGATAATATGATTGTCTCCATTATTGCTCAATCTCAAAAGGAAGTTAGTAGATTTCAAAATATCTCATTTTTCCAAGCCTCTTGAGATCAAAATCATCAAGCAAATGCTCAAGCTAACAAGGCCACTTCTCTAAGAATAGGGGTGATAAGCAAAAAAGGTGTTATATTACCACCCAATCCTATAAACTAACACATTACGTAAATCATGGCATTGTCTCATTTTATGAACCACGTGTCTTATCATAAAGCACTATGGATTGCATATGAGGTGGAGGGATACGATATGACTTGTGCATCAACTCTTCACATGTTTATTCTTAATTCCAGCCTATCTTTTGAATGTTGTGTTGAGTGGTGGGATAATGCAATTTATGTTGGATGCATGCTCTAGACGTTGGAGCAAGGTCATCAGTATAGTAAGAACCCTTCTCTCTCTATGGATTGGCCTATGGAACTTTTGCTTATGGATTTTTGTTTAGGATGCCATGCTCATGCCACTAGAATTTGGTTTATGTGTGTTAAAATCTCTTGTTGGTTTTCAAATTTTTGTTGCATTTTGAAAGTTAAGGGTTCAGTGTTTTCATGGGTTGTCCAAGGCGCTTGTAGTGTTGTCTTTGTAACCCACCAAAAGTGAATGACCCCTAAGAGAAGCTTTTATCCTATTCATCTCTTCCAGTCGGCAACACTTGAGAGCCACTTTGTAGCCAATGTGACGTGTCATTCATATCTCTATCACTTGCATTAGTCATATGTTTCCTCGCCCATTTGTCAAGAGCACATATTGGAAGTTGGGCTTCTGATCAAAAGGTACTTTACTCATTATGCAATCGGGTGCTTGTGCTTATTTCTATTTGGGCATTCTGGCATGGATTATGGGGTAACTTGAAAGAAAAAAGGGTCTTGCCCATAGTCTTGTTCCCTAACCTTAAATGGGGGGTTAATTTTGAATCCCAATCCAGTAGGACCTTCCCTAATGGCACATGCCTTTAGGAATGGATACTACTTGAGAAGCCATGATTGAGATAGTGTTTCCCCATCCATCCCCATTCCATAATTATCACTTTCCATCTTAAATTACAAGCCCTTATTCCACCTCCCTTCTTCAAGTCAATTGGCCATTGGTTCATCAGGATTTGGCATATACACATCCTCATACCTTGGGTAGGGCCTAGAAATGCACCCTAGGAGGTTGATGCAAGTAAAAGAAAAAGAAAGAGCATATGATGGCCACACAAAAAAACAAAAGAAAAATCAAAATGCAAAAGATGGCCCAGACATACAAATTAGCACGTGGGCAAAAGCCAAGCATGAGCTCTACCTCTATCATATGTTCATTGCTCGATTCCTCGGCCAATGTTGCCTTATCCCATAGAAGACAAGGAACCCTAACATGTCCCAACCCCTGATGGCTATTGAACTGCCCATCCTAAAGGGTAATAATTATTATACATCATGCAAAGCATACTCTCATTCCTCGAGCTACGAGTAGTAATACAAGGAAAAATCAAGAAAAAGTAAAACACAATATAGAAGGGTGGACAAACAAAGTCCAAGGTAACTCATGCATCCACGATTGCTCCCTCCTCGCATCTATACACCCAGGATGAGGCATTCCATCATAGTTGGTCCCTTTGACCATGGCACTTAGCCATGGAGTTCTTTCCACCTTCCATTCCATCATTATTCAAATGGCACCTATCAATTGAAGGGTGGACTAAGGACATGTCACTTCCCTTCGGAGTTAGGAAACATCTAATAGAGTCATCTATTAGCCACTCCTACCTAGGGAGGTAACACCATTACATGACTAAGGCCCCAATTTTGGAAGAGAAGCCACATATGAATTGTTATTATGCACATTTCTTTCAAGCTTGGTTGACTTAGATGCAATAATGATTAATGTACATGATGATGAAAGTTACAACATTGAATATTGTGTGTGATTGGCATGTGGTTCCATCTATAGGTCTGGGCAACTTAGTTGAGGCCCAGGTCCTTTGGAGGGACATACTGACACTTACAGGTGATGCATTGAGAGCACTGGGATTCCAGAGCATTATAAAGGATCATTCATGGCCATGGGCACCTTCAACACCCACAATGATCATACATTTGCCTTATTATATGTGGGATGTTGCACCTTGGCTAGTTTTCCCTTAGTCGACTTAGCAGTATATACATGGTGTGACTCTTGATCCAAGGCCCAAATAAGGTTTGTCACATGCCTTGAGACATGGAAGGGCTAACACCATCTTCATTGCCCTCAATGTTGGAGCAAAGACAAAGATTTTACCACTTGGAGACCCATGAGACCTAGCTTTGTGCCCCAAATGCACATTTGGGGCCCACACGATGATTTATGCTAAGATATAGGGGTCAACCCCTAGATCTTGATTTTAGAGGATTTCTACACTTGTCATGGCACCAAAAGGCCTCAACGTCAGCGTTCCAAAATCCCATGCAAGCATGTCATCAACATTTCAGCTAACATTGGTGGAGATAAAATTAATTTTGCAAAAGCTACTAGGTCAAATTGTGACCTAGGCCATTACTTGCATATTAATTTATTATTGGAGGGGCTTGTAGGCTAAAATATGTTATGTTAGAGGACATATATATTAGATAAAGATAATATAAGATAATTATATTTATGTCCAACTAATGACCATAAAGTAGGTCAAAGAGATTGTTGAGTACACTGATGTATATTGTTGGGCATCGGATCCCCCCACAACGTGTTTTGGGGCTTAAAGCCCAAGTTTTGGTCAAATGTATTGTAAGACTCCGTAAATTACGGGCACGGAGCATGAAGTATAGGTTGAGTCATAGGGTTGTCCGCCCTAAGTTTTGTAATGTAATGTAATGTCGTGTTGGCCTACCCATGGTCCGCAGACCATGGGATTGTATAAATAGAGCAAGGCTCTAAGTTGTAAAGATAGATACTTGGAGAAAAAGAGATAGAGGAATACAAATGGTTATAGCATAAAGTAAGGGTCTAAGTGTATTGGGTCATAGTATTAGGAAGAGGCTCTGCAGCTAAGTGCGCAGAGGCCTAGTAGAGTCCATAGCTAAGTGCGCGGACCCCTGCAGTTGAGTGTGCAGGGCGGTGTCGAGTCTGTAACCTTGAACGAAGAATAATAAAGAGAAGTTGATTCCAATTTCTATGCATCTGCTTGTATATTGCATTCTATACATTTATATTGTTTTGTTTATCGCGCGCACTTATATGATTGTTGGATATACTATTAATTATCACTAGAATTACACAGATAAGTTAAGTAATCGGGTAATAACAGGTTAATAGTGAGGAACTTGGGTAATAACATGAATCACGCCCCGAATAGGGTTGCGCGAAGGCAGCATCACAGGTTGTGAGGGACTAATAGATGTGTGTAGCGACATGCACAGGGTCAAACCACGGACCGCTTGAGCTTACCAGACATCCCCAGGGTGCAGAAACCTGTTTCTAGCACCCTCCCATACTACTTCGAGTGAGACCTCAGTCTGCGCTTTGCAGACTGTTGCAGAAAGGGCCAGTAGTACCGAGATTTGTTTGGCTAAATCACCTCTGAACCTGGGTCAGGCCCCTACAAGCCAACAAATGTTTCTGTTGCCAGGATCGTGATATGCCTAAGGATATCTGATGTCAGGCCACTGGAATCCAACAAAGAAAGAAATTGAAGGGTGGTTGGACAAGAAGATTCACGAGTTCGCGGCACAAGAAAACATAAATCTGCAAGTATCTAACGAACAGTGGTTGGAGAGCTACTTGTATATGGAAATCCACGAAATTTTCTTTGCATCCTTTCCTTCTAAGTTGTATGAGTGGATTGCAAAGCTAGTAGACAGTCAAGGAAGGTGTAGGCTCGATAAACCAATCGTGTGGACTCCAAAATTAGTGCATAGAATAGAAGTGTCATGAGATAAGATCGCGCGCGCTGTGGACCATTGGCTCGACCGAATTATAGGAGGATTTGTCACTGAGTTCGATGTAGTTACGACTGTCAACTACAGTGAAGCGGTGCAACATTTCCTCAAGGGGCCATGAGGTAAGTATATCAAATCTTTGAACACTTGGATTAAGATGCTATTGTATGAAAAGCAGGTTATGTGAATAAATTAATGTTTGGGGCTACGCGAAGTGGGAAGATCTACAGAAGAGGAAGTAGTGAAGAATTAGAAACCAGTCCCTTAATTTCCCCTTGACAGAAAGCAAGGAAGAGCTCGCGAAAGTTTCTCTGAGAAGCGCGGTCAGTCTGATATGACAACAAATTTCGCGCTTACCACCTCCACATACACTGCCACCCATCTCACCCTCCTCACCTCCATCTCCACCCACCCCACCTCGCCACCACCATAGTTCAGTATGGCGAGTGCGATCAAACTACCGGTATTCAGAGGAATAGGGGATGAAGATCTAGACCAATTCTGGTTCGTGGTAAGGGCGGTATGGGAAGCACAAGGCTTGTGGATGATAATATCAAGAAGGTTACGCTAGTAAGCACGTTTAAGGATCATGCATTAACATGGTACATCAAGCATTCTAATGATCATCCAAATGTAAGAATCGCATAAATTCAGACTGCGTTGAACAGGGAATTTAGCAGGCCAAAGTCGGAAACACAATTAATCATCGGGTTTAAGGAGATTGCGATGCTCCCGAGCGAGACCCCCTGGGATTTGGACCAAAGACTAAAGGGTATGATTCGCAAAGCCAACATGATGTTTACGGATGGACAACACTGCGCATGGTTTGTAGCGTCACTAACACCGCACTTAAGGATGGCGTTATCACAACAAAAAATTTCAACCCAAGTCGAAGCTTTGGAAATGGCGATGAGATTGCATGATACCCCTATACAAGACCTTGGTCTGGAAGTCCAACAAATCCACGCGTAACTGCAAAACCTGTGACTGGAGATGCAGATTTTGAAACAGGACAGGACACTTCGGCCAAAGGCACGCAAGGAGGTATGGTGCATAAAATGCAAAGGCCAGGGGCATGACAAGGACCATTGTCCAGTGTTCGTGAATTACTTAGCAGGAGGAGGGTCGATGCCGTTAAGACATGAGGCACAGGCTGGACCAAGCGAAGCGCCTGCGTTATGGTGCACAATTTGTCAGATAGGAGGAAAGCACACTACGGATAATTGTCACCTATTGCAGAAGTATACGCAGACGTCCCAACAATTGTTTTGTCATTTCTACAGGTCGGTAGGCCATGATGAATGCACTTGCAGAAGCTACGAACTAATGATGGATCAAACTCCTTCCTACAGGGTGCAGACAGAAACGCAAGCCCTCGACCCAAATGTAGGAATGATGTGCGCTATATTTCAGGGGCGTGGTCGAGGTTGAGGTGGAATGGGACCAGGAAGGGGTCGCAGACAGCTAATTTGTTACAATTGTGGATGGCCAGGGCACTATGCCCACAATTGTACAAACCCGACAAGGACATCGTGTTTGTACTGTACTCAGTTTGATCATGAGGCAGAAGACTGCTCTACATTGATAGCGAGACTGCGCGAAAAAAGGGGTACTTCAACCCCCTCCAACTCAGAATTTGCAGATGATGAGGTCTGAGTTGCGTGAAGAAGACCCGAAAGTAAACATGATGCTCAGGAGCAGTATGACCATTGGCGATGATAAAGGTAAGCAGACAGAAGAAACTGCGTGGGTTCGCAAGGCTCCTACAAAGGAACCTGAGTTTGATTTAGAACACGCAAAGGAGACATTGATGGAAGCTAAGAAGAGCTTCACGGAGGCCTCCACTTCAGGTAGTAAGGATCAACTAGAACCAGGGATGGATCCTTCAATGCTCACTACCTTTCTCGAGACATGCATGAAACTGCTACGCAACAGTAAGGCAGCAAAAGGACTACAAGAACTTATCACTAGGTGCACGGGGTCAGGAGAACCATGTGTGGTCCGAAAACTTGGAAAGCATGCATTACGCACAGGAAGGGAAATGAGGTTGACTGCTCAAATCGTCGAGTATGAAATGGATCAGGTAATCCTGGATCTCGGATCGGACGCGAATGTACTACCAAAACAAACATGGGAACGTATGGGCAGACCTATGCTACAATGGTCTCCTATTCAGTTACGAATGTCGCAACATAAGATCTTGCCCATGGGAATATTGCAAGGGGTAACAGTAGATATTGAAGGTGCGAGCGCGCAGACGGATTTTGAAGTGATAGAGATTGTCGATGACAGTAATCCCTATCTCGTGCTACTAGGAATAGACTGGGCCACCGATATGAATGAAGTCATAAATCTGAAGAAGTGCAAATTGATCTTTGAAAAAAAGTCACTACGCGTAGTAGTACCACTAGGTCCAGCCAAAGGACCGCGATACACTGAATCGATGCACAACGATGATAGTGATGACGATCTCAATTGTATTTACAAGATAACCGCGCAAGAAGAGGATTGTGAATTTGGCTGCATATGGAAGGATTTCGTGGGAGCGCGAAAGCTTTTGCACTTCGGATTTAGACGAAGAGATAGAGCGATGGCAGAATCAACTGCACGAGGTAACAATGCTTAATTGCAACATGATGGTTAGATCATTGAGCTGCGTGACAACAGAGGCAAGGGACTTGCCTACATATGATGGGTTGACAGCGGTGGATGAATTCCTGAACAAATTTGAAAGCGCAGTACCAGAACAACAGCGGTTCAAGGCTCTGAAGTGGGCACTCTACACAACGCTTGCACAATTGTGGGGTACGCATCAAGGAATTTTGAGGAATGGTGCGGATGCATAAGGATGATGCGCCTATGATTTGGAAAACCCCAGCTTAGAATGAGAGCCTGTCACCAAGGGCAGGACAACTTGTGCGCCCACCTTTCCCGATGGGTACGGACATATGTCGCACAGTGATATGGATTTAAACAAGAATGTAACAAATTACAGAGATAACCATAAACATAGAGATGCAGTGGAAATAATACTTCATTTCATTAATGTAAAATACTAAAATATGCTTACAAACATAAATGGAAATAAATCAGCTAGGACGATGGTAGTTTATCTCTAAGAAGAGATATGGCGGCTACATGCCTCTAAATTGTGTTACAATGAGGCTCGAAGGCCTATTTATTGTGGGCCCCGTTTTGGGTAAGTTGGTACATCAACTTCCCGGGGTCGTAACTTTGGCACCTGATCTTCGTTTGACGCGTACAATAGCTCATTAGAAAGATATATCTGAGCACTACAACTTTGGGAAGAGCAACATTGGTCCATGGACCGATGTTGCTCCTAGATTTCCCAAAAAAACATCGTTTAGGGCCTCAAAACGACTCTGGAAGTTTAGGACCCGAAAAACTGCTAAAAATAGTAAATTGTGCTACAATTAAGGAAAACTGAAAAACTGAAAGAGACAATTGTGGGGGTCCAAGTGGGATAGGTGGGTGGCCACCAACATCCACCTAGATCATTCCTCCCCCCTTGGCAGCAATGGTCCCCATTGCATTGAGTTCATCCATCTGTTGAACTTGTTTTGCAATCTCTGATGTGTCCATTAATGGTGGGAAGCATGTTTGACGACGGTCCACATTGAACGCTTGGTGCAGGCGAAGGAATGGAGGAATGTTGTGCTCCAAAGCATTATTTCCCATAGCCTTGGTACTGCTGTAAGGACCATGTCGGAGTGGTCTGAGCTTCTGATGGGCTTTTGTAAGGCGTTCTTTCTGCAGATGTAACCAAACTTTGTTGCCCACCTGAAACTTGTGTGGTGGCCTTGTGGGTGAGGAGAAGTTATTCTTGTGTTCTTTCATGACAATATCCCTCTGCTGCTGTTGCTGTGTGGAGGAACCCTTCGCGGGGGTCATGGATGTGGTAATGATCTTCCCCTTACTTTGGGAGCAAACTAGACAAAATATTAATTTCTTAGTCTGGGAGATGAGCTTGTTGCCTTTCTTAGCAGTGATCAAAGAGGTGGTGGTAGGTGGGGCTACCTCCAGTATCCTGTATAATGAATTACACAAAGAAATAATGACAGTGTGAGGCCTTGACTCATACACATCATGTCGCCTCCACAAGTATGGCTGGCTTAATAATACATCACAAACATCTAGAGGTGTAACATCACAAAATACCTCGTCTGCAAAGGGTTTGATGTTGTAGGGAAGGTGGCACTGCTGGCGAACTCGAAGATCTTGTCCTTGGTGAAGCCACCAGATACTGTACGGTTGCGAGTGTGGTGTAGTCAGTAGGCCCAACCACTTCACAACCTCTACTAAAATGAAGTTCTTTTGGGTGCCACTGTCAACAATGAATTGTAGTGGCGAACCCTTCACCCACATATATGAGTGGAAAATACGCCCCCCCTTCTCTGGATCTTCGGGCTCATTCTTCTGGATCTTGGCGGTGGTGACAGTGGCACTAGGATCCACGTCAATGATCTGCTTCCCTTTGCCATTCCCCTTGTCAGGTTTTGACTCAGGGTTGGAACATGCACCTGATTCTGAAGCCTTCAACTCGGCCACCAACGACTACTTGGTGCGATACTCACTTGTGTTGTGAGTGGGGCTCTTATGGAACTCACACCACTTTCTTGTGTCCTTCTTTGACTTTGTGGTGTTGTCCTTTTCTTGCGGCTTTGACGGGTTGTCTTGGGTCACCCTGCCTTGGCTTTGTCCTTTGGTCTTCGGATTTGCAGATCCAAAGTCTCGCTTCTTCTATTTGAACTTCGGCTCGATCTTGACAGTGTATCAGTATGTCGTGCCAAGTGAGGAGATGTTCAGGAACTCCATCTCTTCCTGATTGTATCTGTGTAGGCAACCGCGATATTTGAGTACCAAATGTAGCTCAGAGTCCTTGACACCCAACTGCGTGCGAAGGGTATGAAAAATGTTTGTGAACTCCGGCACATCTTGGTCCCTTCCCTGCCGCATCATGGTCCACTTTTTGTATTTGTCCTCATAGCTTTTGATAGGGTAGTACTTCTCCTTGATGACATCCTAGAAGGAATCCCAAGTGGGTGCGGCTGAAAATAGTGAGCCCGTACTTTCATCCTTATGCTCGCAGTAGGTTTCCCACCTGTCCTTGACGTGGGGGGCTACTTTGAGAGGAGCAAAAATAATCTTTTCCCGACTAGAAATATCATGAACAGAAAAATACCCTTCTAACATATTTAACCATTTATCGACGACATCTGCATCTATCTGACCCTCGAAGATGGGGATTTCAAAATTAACTTGTACCTTAAAGGGTGTGGCATTTCTAGAGTAGCTGTTGGAAGCCGATGCGTCGCCTCTGGGTAGCCACTGAAGGATCTGCTCAAAGTTGTCCATCATCACGTTCCTTTGTCATTCGAGGACTTCTTCGAACAAGATTTTGATAGGATCTCTTTCCCCCTCGTCTTTCTTCTCATCCTCCATGGGAGGCCATCGGGATTTGCGAGGCTTGTCTTGCAAAGGTTCGACCAGTTCAAGTCCTAACTCCTTATATCCCGACTTCGTTGGGGACATGCAAAGAAAAACAGAAAAAAAAGCAGACCGCTCTAATGCCACTGCTCCGAATTTAAACATGAACGCAACAATTTATAGAGATAACCATAAACACAAAGATGTAGCGAAAATAATACTTCATTTCATTAATGTAAAATACTGAAATATGCTTACAAACAGAAATGGAAATAAATCAACTAGGGCGATGGTAGCTTATCTCTGAGAAGAGATGTGACAGATACATGCCTTTGAACTATGTTACAATGAGGCTTGAAGGCCTATTTATTGTTGAGAAATAATGGAAAACCCTTAACATCCCAAAACTTAACCCTAGAAGATGAAACACCAAATTGTGGGCCCCATTTTGGGTAAGTTGGTACATTAACTTCTAGGGGTCGTAACTTTGGCACCCGATCTTTGTTTGATGCGTACAATAGCTCGTTAGAAAGATCTATCTGAGCACTACAACTTTGAGAAGAGCAACATCGGTCCATGGACCCATGTTGCTCCTAGATTTCCCAAAAAAAAAGTCGTTTAGGGCCTCAAAACGGCTCTGGAAGTTCAAGACCCGTAAAACTGCTAAAAATATTAAATTGTGCTACAATTAAGGAAACTGAAAAACTGAAAGAGACAGTTGTGGGGGTCCAAGTGGGATAGGTGGGTGGCCACCAACATCCACCTGGATCATACAGCCCGCACAAGCACATACCACTCCCAAAATTGAGAATCGGAACAAAACACATTAGCAGGAAAGGCGGCACGCGCTACCAATTATCCACGGAGAAGCATTTGATAAGGTGTGCGAAGTATTGAACAGGGTTCACCAAGTGAGACGCATTAACTGGGACCTACGCGTACCAGCGGTTTGATGGGCCTATAGGACCATGTGCAAAACCTTGACCGCGGTAACGATTCTAAAGGTGCGAAACAGAGTAGGGACCATAATTTCTGAAGAGAATGCAAAGGGGAATCCACATGTAATCGCGCCCACAAATGTGACAGTGCACGAAGCCCAGGACGAAGAAATCTCACAGCTACACGAGGTCGAACACATAAGGCTTCAAGAAGCCATTCGGCGAGGGAACCTTAGACTTCACGATTTCGAAAAAGACCAGGTACGACTGAGGAAGAAAAGCATTTTGATGGACGCAGAGGTCAAGAGGTTGGAAAACGAGATCAAGCAAGCATGTCTTGTTGATAAACCAAGGATGACAAGGCAAGGTGCAGGTGATCATACCACTGAATTAGAAGAATGTCGCCAAGAATTTATGACTCTGCTGCCATGGCTACGATTGCATCTCACCAAACACAATAACCAGGGGAGCGCACTACATATGATAGAACGCGTGGCGCCCGCTGTTGCGAGGGCAATTAGGGATTTTCCGCGGACTATACTGGAAGGCAAGTTGAAGCCTCGTACAGGTGGTGCGACCACCTAACTAGCTGTAGGAAGCATAGTCTCAGCGCTCCAGGAAGTTGAAAGAGAGCACGAGACTATAAAGAGTTTGTCTGGGAGCTATGTGATAAGGGAAGTGCGTGCAGTAACAGGGTGTCACAAGGTTTGCGACCGCGCACGAGGGACAACGTTGCCACGCAGATAGGCTAGGAAGTGACCTTAGGTGTCACTGTTCATGACGAGATGTCTGATTTATGCAGAATTATTGTAGAATTTTTTTACAAATTAGTCAGCTTTGATACCATGTAGAATTTTCTCTACAAATCAACTAGCTCACTGATATCATGTAGAAATTTCACCTGTAGATCCAACTGATATATGCAATGTACTAAAGCATAATACTAGATCTAGATCTACCATAAACTTTGCGGAAGCTTAATTGAACATGAGCAACATCAATAAGAACACATATAACTAATATGGAGAAATCAAACACATATAACACAGAAGATATAACCAGGGGAAAGCACCAACCTAAAACCCCATCTCTGTATTATCATACAAGTGGAAATATGTCTGGATTACACAAAGCCTTAGCTTGGAAGCTATCCAACTCTTGGTACAATCCCTCTGCTGCTCATAGACAGTCAAAGGCTTCTCACAAACCTTCTCCTCTTCCCTCCAAGCCTCCTATTTCTATGCACAGTTTTTCCTGGGTCCTCCAGTTGCAACCTATGTGATTCTCACCTCACACACAACACTCACCTCTGAAATAACTGCACAAACCTAAAGGAGATAAATCCTCATCATGGATGAGCTTCCTTTATAGGAAAATAATTCATCCAATTGATAGTACATTGTCCCTTCTCTGATCTCAACTGGGTCTCTGACAGAACTGACATGCATCAGTTATCCATGAGTGAATACTTAGTTATCTGAAAATACCAGTTGTCACATGCATGCAAGCATCAATAAACTGAATCTCATTAATTTAACAACTTGTTAAATTAATCTAACTAAACTTGACTAAGTTAAACTAAGTCAACTGATCCTCTCAATAACTCATCCCTAATTCCTCAATCAATGGAGTAAATCAAGGACACATTCCCCAATTAGTAAGACCAAATTCGAATTTTACTTCCTATTTTAGACTAGGGACTGCCTAAAAATAGGAATCCAACTTGAACTGCTAAAAATAGAACTTCTATTTTTAGCACTTCTATTTTTCATTCCCTATTGCCCAATCCAGCACTGATGCCCAAACTGTTATTTTTAACACTTCTATTTTTAACAATTTCTTGTTGCCAATTTTCAACACTTCCTCTCAACAAGAAAGGCTTCCTCTTGAACCTGATCTTGTACCTCTAGAATGTTCTGCATGCAACACATCTACCAAGTGTGGTTGCTCCAGTAACTCTCAGAACAAAAAAAACTCCCAACTGACCACTTTGTTGGGCTAGAAACATACTCTGATACTGAAGCTCTACCTGTTGTTGACAAGTGCTCCCTCTTTGACCTCTGCACTACTGCAACATCTCCATGCATCTCGCATCATTGCACTCTTCTTTGTGCTACCTTGCACAGTGCAACACACTTGCGCCTCTCGCATTGTTGCAGCCTGCATGCTCTGCGTTGTCCTGGGATTCCTTGCACTGTAGCTGTCTCTGCCGCTCCATCTACATATGTCTCTACCCAATCAGTCAGTTCTTGCTGTTGGGCCGTGAATACGACCACTTTGTTGATCCATTTTTACTCTTCTCTATTATATCATTTGTTATAATTTATCATTTAAATCCATTTTATAAATAATTTATGCTCTTATGAATGAATATTATTTATTCTCCTTTATTTCTCATAAATTGATGATTATGCATGATTTTATCCATGATAGTTTTAATAAATTGGTTGTAACATTATTCACCATTTTTAGCCTTCAAGGTAATTTCCAGATTGAAGATTTGATCATTAAAAGTGCCAACTCAGAAATTCGCTGGAATAAGGAGTGATAGTTTTGCGGTTGAGATTCTGAGAAAATCCGGAACATGGGTTTTGTCCAGAACAGACCCAATTAACTTTAACAAAAAACGGTTTCAAATTTTCGACTTGTACTGAGAGAAACGCAGCGTTCTTTGAGCACGATTTTCTCAGATTTGTGGCCGTCCTCCAAATCTCAGCTGCAAAGCCAAATTCGTCTTGCTCTTGTTGAGAGATGGATGGAAATATATCTTCTTATTGATCAATTGGTTGGAAACAATCTAATTTTGTAATAGAATCATGTTGTACTTATCTCTATTGTAACTGCTCTCTGATCTCTCTATTTAAATGAAAACAGAGATCAGAGATGGAGGTGATTTTGGGGATGATTAATTTAAAGAGAGATGATGAATTTAGAGATGGAGAATTGAGGATTCAGACTTAGAGATTCAAGAATGATGATGGATTATTCATAATAGGATAGGAAGAAGAAAGGATTGTTGCATGTTGTAATTCTCAAGCTTTTGTTGTTGTAATGATTTCACAATTTGATGATTAATATATGATTTGGGAGTTACTGCTCATTCTTCTCATTTGAAGTAGCTCAGCAGCGTCCACTGACGGCTAAGGGCCCAGCCATTGGTGGATTACCCTGTTGCTGTGTATTATATCTTTCAAATTTCTGTCGTGTGATTGCTTGATTTAATTCTTATTTCTTTGAATCGTATTGCCTTACAGTTTCATGTTTTTGTAGCGAGCTGTTATAATATTTTATGAAATTGTTTTATTGCACAAGTTGAGATTGAATCGTGTGGCTGTTCTTTTCCATCATAACACAGATTATTATCCTTCTCAACGTATATTGTTATGCTGCTCATTTCAAATATAAAGCTTCGCTGTTCTATTTCAATTATGGTTTCATTCCATTTGTTGTTCTGTTTGATTGATATTCATTACAGATTGTTGTTCAATAGGATTGGTTATTCGATTCCTTTAATTCCAGTTTGCTGTCCATTTACTTTGTTGTTCATTTCTATTGATTAATTGCAAGAGTTTGTTTTTAAAGAGTTTTCCTAGTTTACTTTCAATAGCAGCTTTAGTTCAATTTCGATTTCCTTTTAATTGCTTTAAAGCAGGACTGTCAACTGTAGAGAACATTGGTTATTGCTTCCTCGTTCCCAGATTGATTATCTTGTTCCAGTTTGATTTTAATTGCATCAATTTTTAGAGGAATGAGTTATTGCTACTGTATCCTCGATTGATGGTTGTTTGAGTGAATGATTTAGTTTAGAGCATTTCAGTTTCTTGCTGTTCCAATTAGATTTTGTTTCCAGCTTTCATTTACTTTTGGATTTTAAGTACTATACTGCAAAACATTACTCTTGAGTAAATCGCCGCCTCAAACTGAATACACTCTTGAAATAAAAATTCGTCCCTGGGTTGACAATTAATGTGAGGTATTTAGGAGTTAAAAAGATACCTTTTAATCGCTCCACATTTTGGCGCCGTTGCCAGGAAGAGTGTAGCCATTTTTAAAGAGTAGTGTGTATCTGATGAGTGCCTGTTAGGAAAGAATTAGGTATTAAAAATGGAAGGTAAGAACCTGCGTACGGAGCATGTAAAAGCCCTGCTCCCCCCCCCCCCCCGCTTTCCAACAGAATTGTTAAAGAACCTAGGGTAGAAATAGATGTTTGAATTTCTGTGTGAATGAAAAAGATAGAAATTTTTAAAAATGAATCACATGATCTCACGCAAGTGGTGATGTAAGCACCACCCATTTCACTAACCGATTGACAGGAACATTTGAAGAAGGAGCCTCGAAGAAACACATGAAGAACATCTTATACTATGGTAAGAAATGGCTTACATTTTTACTTTTGAATTTCCTATCAAAGATCTAGGAGGAGTGACACAAATGCACATAATTCCCCTCATCTTTACCAAATTTTCATGGCTTAACAAATGAAGATCCACATACATTTTTGTTTGAGTTCGAAATACTTTGTAGAGGATATGATTATTGTACTAATGATCAAAGATTAAAAGTGTTTCCTCTTACTCTAAAAGGAGCAGCTCTCCGATGGTTCATGAGCCTAGGTGGGAATTGCTCCAATCATGGGAGGACATGAAGAATATATTTTTGAAGAAGTACCAAGACTATTGCAAATCCAATGAAGATATTTTCGATATGATATAAGGGGAAGATGAAAGTTTGGAGGACTATGTAGATCGATTTCAATACAACCTTCAAAAATCAAAATATAAGCATTTGGAGAAAGAGATCTTAAAAACACTCCTTCTTAAAGGAATCAAAGATGAATATTTTAGAACTCTTAAATCTTATAGGAAAAGGTTATGTTTTTCGGTTGTCATATGATGATGTTTGTGAATTGTGCATAAGGTATTCAAGAGGAATCTCCAAGGCTGGTAAGAATCCTAGAGAGGGTTTTTCTTTGTTTTCCAAATCTGCTACAAGAATAGGAGACATAAGAGCTGAAATCAAGGTTTTATTTGAAAATTTTAAAGTTGATTTTGTTAGCTCTCTAAATGCAAAATTGGCTGTTTTGCAAGTTCATAAAAATCAAGAATTTGATGAAGTGTTTTTCACTCATGACCAAAAGGAGCATCCCATAGAATACTCACTCTCCCTTATCTAGGATGGAAGTAGCATATCAAAGAGGTAAGGAAGCTGCAATAAGGTCAAAACCATGGAAATCATGGCCTACAGGTATGGTTCAAAACACTTCCTCTCCACTTTCTTACTTGCATAATCAATTATGGAATACTAACGTGTTAGGGCAGCCATGTCAATCTCAATATAACCACCAGCAATTTTGTCTACAAGCTTGGCATGGTTCACCTTATGATTGCATGACTACTCTCCCTCATCTTGTAGCACAAGCACATTCTCCATATTCTCCACCAGCTCTTCCACAATATCTTGCTTGCCCATCAAAACCATTCACACAACCCAATCAACCACATCATCAAAATGCTCCATTCCTTACACATTTTCCTGCTCAACTAATTCCACACCCTCACCATAATAAACCAGTACAACATACTTACAATGTTGAACTGCCAAATTTACCCACCCTTCCCACCCATTCTATCTCACATGTGTTATTAGAGAAAACTTACAATGAGATTCAGAATGTTTCAAATGCAAAAATTATAAAAGCTATGGAAGAAAATGAGGTTTCTTTTACTATGCATCAACAAGCTATTTTAAAAGCTCAAGAACTTCATGATATGATGGCTATGGGAAATCAAGAAAGTAAAGGATATATTGAAGTTTTTCACTCCATCACTTGTTTGCAACATCACTCCATACTTCAACAATTTTTGATACCATTTTTTCGAGGGAAGTTGGCTTGTCATACCCTAATATCCATTAATATGCATCTTTCAAATTTGGATATGTGCATACATGAAGCCCTATTGCGAAGATGGCTCCACTGGAAGTACTCATATACATAGTCATATCATTTTTCAAATCAAAATAGGTTAGTGTAGAAAATAAAATAAATAAGGGAATAAATAAATGCATTTTGTTTTTTTATGTAAAACTAGTTGTTTTTTGTTGCAACATGCTATGCAAATCAACATTGGTGATAACTTTTTTAATTAATTTGTGTATGTAGATGAATTATAATGGAAATAATAGTTATACAAACACTCATATTCATTTTTATCACCAATTTGAAAAAATGTTTCAATATCATATTTTTTTGGCTTGTGGGCTTGATGGAGTTTCTATAAAAACAGTTGGGACAGTCATGTTTTGAGGGACCAAAAGGGAATATTTTTAAAACTTGTTTATATCATAAGTATCCCTTGATTTCTACTTTCCAACCCAATTTTAATCACTCAATTTGGATTTGAAACGAAAAAGTTAGAACAAAACATTGACCGGATGTCTAGCGGGCAGCTCAGGAACAGAGTTGGGACAGTAGGTTTTTGGAGGCCTAAATGAATGATTTTTTAAACCTATTTATATGGTATCTTCCCCTATGAATCTAGTTTACAATGCAATTGGAATCACTCATTTTTGATATTGTATGGGGAAGTTATGATCAAAACACTGACCATCTATCGTAAATTAGCACCCTTAAAACTATGTCTTTCCGGTTGTTCCTTACAATATTTGACCATTCAGTTATTTTTTTATTCAAAACCTATTTATTTTGGAGATAAATAAATTAATCTAATTTAATTTCCAATTTGAATCATTCGAATCAGACATCAAACAAAAAAGTTATGCTTGAAATATCAACTATTGGTCTAAGCTGGGTAATCGAAAATGACTTTATTATGCAGGTTGTTCTAACTAAAATTGACATATCATATCATTGAATATTTAAAACCTATTTCTACTGGAGATAAACCTTTTAATAAGCTCTCATTTGGCTTTGGAATCACTCAATTTTGACGAAAAACAAAGAAATTGTGATTAAAACACTGCAGGTTAGCATGATTGGCCACTGCTCTCCTGCAGGTAACAAATAAATTTTACTTTGTTATTTTATCCATGGATTTGTTCTACAGAGTAACTACTTATTAGTTTGTTTTCATGATTCTTGGATTAGGGGAGCCCGCGCACCTCTCTTTCTCCATGATTTAATGTTTTATTGCAGGTAGATACTCGTTTTTTGCAGGTCTTGGGAAAATAAAGAAGGTCAATTTATGGACAAGTGATTTTTGAAAGAAATTTTAAATGAAACAAAGGAATTTCATCCAACTCATTACCTAACAGATTCATAATAGAAGAAATGAAGAATTGATTTCCATTTGAAGATTCATGTCTTGTCATTGTTGCCAAAACATTTTTCAAAGAGATATTTTTTTAAATAACATCATAGCTGTTGTAATTTAATTTATTTATTTACATACTGTTTTTAAATAAAATGTTGTTTCTTTTCTAATTTCTCTTATATTTTGTGTTTCAGGTGTTGCTTCATTCAATTTGTAACACATCTTCAGTATCAATGCCATGAACAACTAATTTGTTTTTTTGCATGTTTGCATTTTATAATTGTCCATTTTGCTGTTCCTTTTTCATGTTTTGCTGTTCCTTTTCGAAATAGAACAACACGTTTTGTTATTCCTTTTCAAAATGGAACATCACTTCTGCACTTTCACATTTTGCTGTTCCTTTTTGAATGGAACAACACTTCTGCATTTTCACATTTTGATGTTCCTTTTGCGAATGGAACAACACTTCTACACTTCCACGTTTTGTTGTTCCTTTCCGAATGGAACAACACTTATGCACTTTTACATTTTGCTGTTCCTTTTTGAATGGAACAACACGTATGCACTTTTCATTTTTTCTTTTCATTTTCTAAAGGAATGACACTTTTCATTTTTTCTATTCCTTTTCCAAAGGAACTCCACTTGCGTTTTAGCTATTCCTTTTCCAAAGGAACGACACTTTTCATTTTTGCTGTTCCTTTTCCAAAGGAACGACACTTGCATTTTTTGTTGTTCCTTTTCCAAAGGAATGTCACTTTTTGTTTTTGCTGTTCTTTTTCCAAAGGAATGCCACTTTTCATTTTTGCTGTTCCTTTTCCAAAGGAATGGAACTTGTGTTTTTGCTGTTCCTTTTCTAAAGGAACGAAACTTTTAATTTTTGTTGTTCCTTTTTCCAAAGGAATGACATTTGCATTTTCACACTTTTTTGTGTGTATTTTTGCTTTTTGGTGTGCATTTCCTTTGTTGTTCCCTACAAGGAACAACACTTTTTTTGAGTGTTTTTGCTATTCCTTTTTCCAAAGGAACGACATTTGCATTTTCACACTTTTTTTCTGTGTATTTTTGCTTTTTGGTGTGCATTTCCTTTTTTGTTCCCTACAAGGAACAACACTTTTTTTTGAGTGTTTTTGCTATTCCTTCAAATGAGCAACACTATGGGATTATTTTCAAGAGCAACCCTTCCTTCCTCTTGTGGGATTATTCCTAGTTCATCTCAACCACATTTTACTGATTCTCTTTCATGGCATGAAGTACACTACTTTTATGAAGACAAGAATTATGGATTCTATTGAAGCAAGTTAATATCATTCACGTTATTATTTTTAAGAGGATAGCTCATTGATGATAGATTCTTTTCAAAAGGGACACAATTATTTATATACTACTTTACTGCATTGTTTTCTATTGTACATGATATTGATTGATCATCTTAATACCATGCTGGTTCCACCCTTCCTGGTCATAATTTTCTCTGTTTGTAATAAATGAGATTATGGGTATATTTTTTTGTATTGACATTTTCAACTTCTTCTACCATCCCTACTCTTAAGGAGTATTGAGCCTCCCTCCTTTTATTATAAAAATGTGTAATAACAATAAAATTTTGTTTGCAGATGGAGGATAGGGGGTCTCATTACGAGCCAACCTACCATGTTCATAAGGCTATAACAAAGTGACATTCCCATTATGACCACCACACTAGGGTTATGATCCATTGGATAGCCAAATTATCTTTGGAACAGGAGGTCTCATCACGAGCCGACCTGATCACTTTTGCTACATCCCAGTGAATGGCAGTGTGGTTATCTGGTTACCATGCTAGCACACTGATCTCTTCTGTAGAACAACATTGGAACTCTCCAATTATAAGTTGAGGATCCTGACTCATATGGGTTAAAAAACAACCCTGCCGAGGCTATGGACGCCTGCTGGCAGCAAAGGCTCTGTTTATGGTATTGAATTTATATCTTATCATCAATTATTACTATAATCTTATTCTTTCTTTTTATCAGAGAAGTTATTTCTTTAATTGTTTTTTCCCTATTTTGAACCTTTACGCATGAGAAATTATTTTTTGATCAATCACATCATTTTTTTAGCTAGAATACCATCAGTAAAGCATCTTTTTGGCATATTGCTATCCTTTTTCTCTTTTCATAATTTATCATCAATCCAAAGCATCCTATCTTTTATTCATAACTATCTTTATACACTCTGTTCTCATTATAACCATAACTCTCATTGTTCTATCATTGATATGTGTACTTTGCTTCATTTACTATTGTATTGTTCATTATTTTGCCTTGCCATCAACACCACCCCTTTCATATGCTTTATGGTCATGGAATCCCTTTTCCAATTGAAGGGGGGAATGTACGCATTATGGGATTGCATGCGATATGATTACTGCACTCTGCCATAACTTGTTGATTTGATAAAATATCAGTATCGCATGTATATAAAAGTTTTTCTGATTGAAATTTTTGCATGCATCTTATCTGTTATTATTTAAACCTAACACTATGGATTCAAGAACATTGTATGCACAAGTGTGATTTGTTTATAGGAGAACAACAAGTATGCAGGGGAAATTCTATTCACAGCATGACCACACTATTGCAACTAACAGAAGCGGCTCGAGCAACTTGCGAACACAAACAATTCTTCACACATCATGTGCTTGCCTGGATTCCACCTTTTGCATCACTTTCAGTACCAACTCTGCCTACATCAGCTTCAACAACTGCCATTACATATATATCATTCCACATTTTTCTTTTGGAGGTAAAAATTGAGGTAAAATAACATAATTTTCTGATTATTACGAATTGAGGAGAATTTAATGAAATCCATTTTGAGCATTATTTATCATCCTTCATTCCACATCTTTACCACGTCCCATTTTTCAGCGGCATATTATCTTTCAGTTTGGGGGAGTGTTCCTTTCATTCATTTATTTTTTATGACCATGTCATTCATATTCTTTATCATCCATTACTATTCTTATTTATTCTCAACACCTCCCTTATTCCATGTTGTTTTACACCAAGCATAAAATTCAACAGCTGGTAGCAACCACCTCTATTTGTTTTCTAGCATTGCATGAGGGCATGCCAATTCTTCAGAGAGGGGGAGGAATTGCTACACATGATGGATGTTTTCTATTTTCTTTCTCATTTACGGCATACAATTTTAGTGCATAAATTGATTTCCATAATATTTTTTAAAACTATGAACTCAATTCTTGTGATCTCTGGAAAACACTGACATATTATTAAACTACACATACCCAGATAATTTCAAGTTAAATTAGTTCATAAAATTTCAGAAATCATGCACTCTCGCCTACAACCATTTTGTTTATATCTCATGATCCGTGCATCAAAATGATCTAATTTTTGGATCATAGAGGCATCCATATATTATAAATTTACCTGCAACATTTCAACAAAATTTGGTTTGTAGTTTTTGGGAAAATGGTTAATGAAGGTTGTTGTCACTTATATCATATTTTGCTGCAACTTCATATGCACATAACTTGAACGTCAATGTAAAAATTTTTATGCCTTCATCAAGATTGCTAAAATTGAATATTCATTAATTAAGGAAGAATTCACTTGTTCTATCCATTTCATGAGCTGAGATGAACAAATTTTTTATTACTTAGTTAACACATGGGTTTTGTCTTTCGGTTGCATGAGGACATGCAACATATTCAGTTTTTGTTGCATGAGGACATGCAATATATTCGGTGTGGGGGTGTGTTGGGCCGTGAATATGACCACCTTTTTAACACTTATTTCATCCATTTTTACTTTTCTTTATCATGTTATTAATCACAGTTTATCATATAATTCTATTTTATAATGATTTATGCTCTTATGAATGAATATTATTTATTCTCCTTTATTTCTAATAAATTGATGATTATTAATGATTTTATCAATGATTTCAATAAATTAGTTGTAACAGTATTCACCATTTTTAACCTCCAAGATAATTTCTAGATTGAAGATTTGACCATTAAATGTGCCAACTCAGAAATTCGCTGGAATAAGAAGTGACAGTTTTGCGGTTGAGATTCTGAGCAAATGAAGAAGAATTTAGAAAATATGGAACATGGGTTTTGTCTAGAATGGACCCAATTAACTTTTATAAAGAATGGTTTTCCAAAATTCGACTTGTACTGATAGAAAAATAGGGTTCTTTGAGCACGATTTTCTTAGATTTGTTGTTGCGACCGTCCTCCAAATCTCAGCTGCAAAGACCAAATTCGCCTTGCTCTTGTTAAAAGATGGATGGAAATATATTTTCTTGTTGACCAATTGGTTAGAAGCAAACCAATTTTGTAATATAAATCATGTTGTACTTATCTTTATTGTAACTTCTCTCTGATCTCTCTATTTAAATGAAAATAGAGATGAGAGAGGGGGATGGTTAAGAGAATGGAGAATTGAGGATTTAGAATTAGAGATTTAGAATTAAGAATTCATGATAGGATAGGAGGAAGAAAGGATTGTTTCATGCTATAAGTCTTAAAGCTTTAGCTGTTGTAATGATTTCACCATTTAATGATTAACACCTAATTTGGGAGTTGTTGTTCATCCTTTTCATCTGAGGTATCCCAGCAGCATCCACTGGCGGCTAAGGGCCCAACCTTTGGTGGAGTACGCTGCTGCTGCTGTATATTATATCTTTGGTTTATGCGTGGTTTTCTCATCAATGTGATTCGGTAATCTGATATGTTTTATCATTTTACATCACAGCTCTGTTACGTTTGATCTGTTAAGTGATATTGTTTTCTAAGACATAACTATTGTATTGACTCTGCAACATATCATTGTTCTTTTAAGTGTTGATATAATACTGTCGGTCTTTATAGAATACTGTTGTTGCTTAATTACAGAGCCTCTGTGCTGTGCACTTATTCATTGACATTACATAATTCATCTTAGGAATTATGTTCTTTGCGATTTTTGGATCTATAAACAATGTTGTTCTATTTTGAAATGCAGTCGTACTCTTTCTAACTGAGATTGATAATTGGATCAGATTAGTATTAAGGTGTGCCATGTGTATATATGGTTTTCAAGCGCTGTTATATAATTCATCATTAATTAGTGCTGTTCCATTTTGGTGTGTTGTTCAATCCGTCCTTAAGAGTGAAGGATTGCCATTTGATTCCTGTAGGTCACGATTAGTGCATTTGATCTTATAGACTAAGGTGTTACTACTTGCTAGACTTAGTTGCTGTTATATTTTCTTGTTTGTTGTTCCATTTCAGGTTTGCTGTTCTATTTCTTAATTACTATTCCATTTCTTATCTGTCGTTTCATTTCCTGTCATTTGTTATTTTGGTGTGAAGAATGATCTCAAGCTGTAGTGAGCATTGACATCTACTGTCTGGCTTCCAGATCCACGATTTGTTCTCTAATTTCCTCTAGTTCCATCAGTTTACAAAGGGATGAGTTATTGCTATTGAATCCTTGACTGATGAATTGCTTAGTTTCCTGAATGTGTGATTTAGTCCTTAAAGAGTAGTTTGTTGTAGCCAAGCATCCATTTATCTTTGTATTTTGAGCACTGTAATACATATTTCATAACATTACTCTTGAATAAATAGCCGCCGCAGACTGAGTACACTCTTGAAATATAAAGTCATCCCTGGGTTGACAACTAATGTGAGGTAATTAGGAGTTAAAAGGACACCTTTTTATCGCTCCACACTTGGCACATTGGAAAACATGCAAAAGACGAAATATCAAAAAGTTGAAAAGATAGAAATGGAAAGAATTTAAATTGCCATTGTTGAATGGTTGAAGTGGTATACTATAATTGTTTTTTCCTTGAATAAAACATTTTCTTACATCAACCTACTACAATTTTAAGAGTTGTACCATCATTGTGAGTTTGTTTACTCTCCTGAATTAGTTATTCTTCTATTTCTTATGGAGAGTTTCTAAGTGCCTCTTATGTTGGGACTTTATACCAATAGTCCTTTTTTAATAATTTTTTCTCAAGTTCTCATTTGGTTATGCTAATGTTAAAGGGGAATTTTATCCTAAGTTGGCATTTCTAGAGATAGTTTGTTCATTTATATGGAATTTTAGTATTTCTGCTATGTGGCCTTTTATATAGTTGTCATACCAAATTTATTAAAATAGATTTTGATTCCTTATTTGATCCAATTTATGGTAGATACACTAATTCCATATTTTTCATAGATATCTTCCTATTCATTTCAAATTACTTTCTAGGGAGTATCTTTAGAGGCCTTGGTGGTTCCTTGGCATTTGCAACCATTACTGGATCATTTCCTTACAATCAAGACAAGTGATACCAAAATTACGCCTAGATTTATTTTACAAGTTCTCATCATCGAATAACTTATTCTCAACATATTACATATACTTTAATTTTGGGACCCAATTATTATTGTTGGTATACCTCTCATCATTCAACGATATTCATCAATGTCCAATGATCTAAATTTTTCCACCATGCTACAAATCAACGCATTTAGATTTGTATGATATTTAATATTAGATTGGTTACTTTAATTATGGTCACATCCCCTCCTAATTCTAATTTCTTTTGGTGTCCATGTTGTACCCGCTTTGATGAGTATTCTGAAGACCAATTTCTCACTTCTTATAATCATGGTTGTCCTACTACATTATGTGATCTAGATCCACTTTATATATTCCCATGGATAAAATTTAACATCTACCCACTATGTATATTATTTCATGATCACAATTTGATATTTTCTAGAATGAATCAATAATGTACTCAATTCATAAGTCTTATTTTTTTTTTCACACCTAAACATGTTTATGCCCACTTTAAGAAATATTTATATGTAATTAGTTTTTTTTTAATTACTTTTTGGATGATTTTTCTTTCCTACCACTCCTTATCCACTTATCAACATCATTTAAAAAAATATTTTGTACATCCCCTCCCCTCATGACCTCATGCATTACAAGTAATCTATTACACTAATATATACCCTAAACCAAATATATAAGAGTTTATCCCAATATATCCTAATGCCAAAATGTGACATATTGGTATGGATTTTTCCATAAAAGTGGCACATAGATAGTGGCTTTTCCTAGTTATAATTACAACTCGCCATGATTTTGGTGAGTTATAAATGTCGTTGGCTTCTAGATTCCAATGAAAATTCCCATCATCACCTCTTTATGATTTGAAAATAAAAATATATGATGGAAGCTAAATTTACAACTCTATTAAAGTTAAAAACTATGAGTTGAAACCATGCATGGCTCACATGCATTCCATGCATTATTGATACTTTTACCTCCACATATTATCAATATAAGGATTGAGGAAAAGACATAGGGAATTAAATGAAATCACAAATATGCTAAAGAAATATTTTGCAAAATGTCTTCAGGATACATTCCTAATAAGGGAGAGGTAGGTATGTATTAGTTTTTGTTGTATACATTATCACCTAGCGAGGTTAAATCAACCATTCATATGGTCACTTCATTGTAGTATGTTTTAGGAAGAAATATTTATGCCTAACGATGGAGAAAAAGGTACAAATTATTATTAGTGGCTATATAGATCAATCTTATGTACCCTCCGAAAATGTATATATGTATTTCGGTGGTAATTCACCTTGTTTGAATGATGTTTTGATCGGAAAATTAATTACATGAATATTAAACTAGGATTTTTGCCTAAATGTCAATTACTCTTATTAATTGAGGTAAATGAAGAATGAGAAAGGTTTTTCTTGTGTGCAAGTCTATTGATGCAAATATAGGAAATGAATGGTATTAATTTTAATTCAAACTAAAGATAAACACTACTATCACTCAATTAGTTTTTCTTATTAATTTCTTTTATTTAATTTTAAATTTTAGGGGCAAATTTTCGTGCTTGGGGGGTTTTATATTTTTATTGGGTGAATATTTTGTATCATAGTACGTTATTACAAATTGCCTCAAATTTATTTTAGAAAAAAAAAATGGGTATGGAGGTTAGCCCACCTTATTTTAAGGGAGAGGGTAAAAAAAAGTAAATTTAGCCTTTGAAATTAGGAGCTACAATCTTCCATTCTCCCTCATTTCAAGAAAATGTATTTATGATAGTTATAAATAAAAATATAAATACATTGGAGGTATGGTAGATAAATAAAAGCTCTTTTTATACTTACTCCAAAGGTATGGTAAATAAATAAAAATACAAATAAACTAGAGGTGTGGTAAATAAATAAAACCTCTTTATATATTTAGTCCATAACCCTTTTTCTATTTAAGAAGGCTCTCATTTAAGTGAATCCTATGGGCCAAATACCATATTTATAAAAAGAGGTATGGTAAATTAATAAAAATATAAATAAACAAGAGGTATGGTAAATAAATAAAACATTTTTTTATATTTACTCCATATGTCACCTTATATTTATGAATAAGCAAGCATGTAAATAAATAAAAATATAAATAAAGTGGAGGTATGGTAAATAAATAAAACCTCTTTCTATTTAAGAAGGTTCAAAAAAGAGATTTTATTTAATTGAATCCTATGGGCCAAATACCATATTTATAAAAAAGGTATGGTAAATTACTAAAAATATAAATAAACGAGAGGTATGGTAAATAAATAAAACATTTTTTATATTTACTCCATAAGCCACCTTATTTTTACGAACACTCAAAAAATGTGTTATTTTAGGAGAAGCCTATGGGCCAAATTATTATTAATACCATGCAAAAAATATTATTAACCCTAATATTAGTATTAATAAAAATAAAGATGGCACATGGTATTGACCCATGGTATTCACATGGCATGCAACTTGTTTAAAGGGGGCATTAAACTAGCATAGATCCATCTTTACTCTGGATCAAATATCATGATATGCAAACTAACATAGAGGGAAAAAATATTTGATCTCTCTCGGGGCTTGGTAGATCAAGAGTAAAAATGGATCTTGTAATTTAATGTCACTTAAACATTTTATTTTTTGCTTGAGCAAGAGATGGTCCTTCTATCAACTTAGGTAAAAAGATATTTTACACATGTTACAACGAATGCCTAGAGGCACAAACTCCCACAAAGGGGAGTGAAAATACCCTAAGTACCCCAAAGAAGTCCTCCAAAAATCAAACAGAGACAAGGCCTAGACTGCCGTGAAACCAAGAGCAGGCAAGTGGATCCGAAGTTTGCTCCCCAAAATTAACCGAAGATCTGCCTTCTAAGAATATGGTAGTTAAGATTCAACCCGCGCAGGGGTGAAACTGCCAAAAAACCCTAAAGTTTCCCGATCAATGCTGACCTTTGATCTTCTTCTTCTAATCCAACGGCTAGTGTCCATATTGCACAGCTTAAAAAGCCTACTAAATACCACACAGTGAAGGTAGTTTTCTTTTTCGGTCCTCTGCCATGTGTTGCTTCCTGAGTGGAATCACTAACTTTTCCTTAATATTGTCTTTGGTTTGGAATGCGCCCAATGAGGGTGGTAAACAATTAGTGGTTTTATCCTTTCGACCCCACCAACATGCACACCAAAAGGTGGCCGTTGGTCTTCCCTCTCCAGATCAGACGACCATAGACCAAATTGGACCACACAAATGCTCACGAAAAACCCTAAAGTTGCACGATCAACACTGACTGTTGATCTTTTCCTTTTGATCCAATGGCTAGAGTCCATATCATACAACTTAAAAAGCTCACTGAATACCATGCAAGGAAGGCAATTTGCTTTTTTGGTCCTTCACCACGTGTTGCTTCCTGAGTGGAATCACTGGCTTTTCATTAAAACTGTCTTTGGTTTGGAAGGCACCCGATGAAGGTGGTAAACCATTAGTGGTTTTATCCTTTTGGCCCCACCAACTTGCACACCAAAAGGTGGCAGTTTATCTTCCCTCTCCAGATTAGACGACCATAAACCAAATCGGACCACACAACTACTCACGAAATACTTAGCGATGAAGGCGGTAATCACTGTCCAACCACCTCCATGCATCACCTGCTAAATGGCATCACTTGTCTTCTAGGAAAACTTCTCCTTGGTCACAGGTCACCCGAAGCAGGTGGTATGTCTTGAGTAGTTTTTGACCCTAGTAATCTCTTCCTTTGACGCATTCATCTTCCAAGGAATCATTCCTCCTATGAACATACATCTTTTATCATGATTACTGCCTCTATTTCTAAAAGCTCCTTTACAACACTGACAATGCATCTCTGTTGATAGGTTGTCGGAAGTGAACTTATCCATCGTTTTCATGAAGTAAAATTATTTCTCTTGATTTTTCTTGATACCAGTGTCTATCACTAAGGGCCTTGGATGAGCATTCCTCCTTCAACCTATCATCTGTTACCTCCTCCCAGCAACAACACAAGCCTATATGCTTGTTTCATACCCCCTCATTGGCAAGCCAGTCCGCAACTTTGTTGGCTTCCCTACGAACATGCACCAGCCTAAGAGTTCTCAACATTCTTAGGTGTGCTTGAATTCTTTGGTAGACTTGCAGAAGCCGCTAGTTTCCTGAGATTTTCTCTGGTGCAGCGCTAGCATTTATCCTCTTCACTCAGTTAATGACTAATTCCGAGTCACCCTCAATGATGACATCATGAATGTTGTACTTGATCAGTATTTCCAAGCATAATTCCATCGCCATGAGCTCAGCCATATTGTTGGTTGCTTTTCCTAGATAACTGTGGAAGATGACTTGTATGTTTCCTTCCTCATCCCTCATGACCCCTCCATATCCTACTTCTCCCGGATTCCCTTTTGAGGCTCCATCTATGTTAAATTTTAAAAAACCATGTGAAGGGGGTTGCCACGAAGCCTTTTCTACTGAGCTATTCTTGTTGATCTGCATAGAACCCTGAGGGGGATGAGCCTTGAGCTCTAACTTCTCTGGTATTCTGGCCTCTCTTTGTCTGATGGGTTTGATAGTAGCTACACCTCTCAGGATATGAATAGTCTCTCTGAGTTATTTAAGGATTAGCTTAAGGATGCTGCTCACTGGACTTGCTTTATCCTTGAAAATCCTGTTGTTGCGCTCCTTCCAAACATTCCAGATTATGAATCTTGGGGTCAGCATCCAGGCGGAGTTAATGATCTCATTATTCGAAAAAGTTTCCCGCCATTTTTCAAAGTAGAAGTGGTGTCATTTACATTTCTGCCTATTTGCTCGAAGACTTCTCCAACCTAATTCCATAGTATTGTAGTAAAAGTGCATCTATTTAGGAGATGATTTGTAGTTTCTTCCTGTTGTCTACATAAGTGACATCTTGAGGGGCCAACAAAGCCTCTTTTTCTTAGGTTATCCCATGTCAGAATCTTACCTTGTTGAACTAGCCACTTGAACAGTTTGATTTTCATCCAATGAGGACTATCCCAGAGATCTTCCACGTCTTATCATTGTTTGGAAGGTTAAGCCCATAATCTATCCTTTTGGCCTCCTTAAGGTTGAAGAGACCTGCCTTGTTCTTCCCCATCTTAGTTGAGCATCTAAGGTTGAGTTTAAGATTTTCCTTTTGTCTAGAAGACCTTTAAGGGCTATAGCTTGAGTATGCAACATGTCCATTCCACTGTAATCTGGAAGTTTCCATGTTCTCCATTTCCCATTGTTCCTTGATTGGTCCCAATAGTCACTTACCCACCTTAATACTTTATTGATGGTATCAGTGTGAATGTTTACTAATTCTTCACTTTGGAGGTTGTCCTCCTGCTACAAATTATCCTCCTAGAACCAGGCCAGATTTCCATTTCTGATCTACCAGAAACTATGATTTTGGACTAGGGCCCTGTTCTCCCATGTCCTATTTGAAATTTTAGAACCTTTTACTTGTCCTGTCATTCTGATGAGGTTCTTCCCCTGCCACTCTCTTGCATATTTTTGCTTCCATAGTTTTTCCCAGGGGGCTTTTATTTCCTTTAGCTATCTCCACCAGATTTTGGCACCAAGAACTCTGTTAAGAATTCCTTGGTGATGAAGACCCAAACCACCATGGAACATAGGTTCACATACCCTATCACATGCCACAAGGGCCCATTTCTTCTTTTCTTCACCTTTCCCCAAGAGAAAGTCTCTCTGAATGTTTCTTATATTAGTAATTACACCAGTTGGCGCCGGAATGGATGATAGCATATAGATAGGGATACTTTAGAGGATAGCCTTAGTTAGAATTAGCCTCCCTACTAGATTTAGTGCTCTATTTGTCCATTTTCTAATCTTATATTTTCGCTTATTTAGAACAGGCTCCCAGATATCCCTGTGTAGTGGCTTGTCGGTGAGGGGAACTCCCAGGTACTTCGCAGGCAGTGACTCCCTTTGAAAGCCCAAAATTCTGGAAAGATTTCTTTGTATTGAAATATCTGTGTTGAAAAAGGAAATCTTTGATTTAGAAAGACTTACCTCTATGCCTACTGCCCTAGCAAACTCACTCAGAATCATCTTGAATGCTTTGGCTTCCTCGACAGTGGGTGTGCCTTGAAGCATAGTATTGTCCACAAATTACTGATGTGTTACCGTGTCCACACATTGGGTGAGTATCAGACCTTGAATTATCCCTTCCTCCTTAGCAGCTATGATTTCTCTCCCTAACCCTTCCATCATTAGAATGAAAAGGAAAGGAGAAAGAGGATCACCTTGCCTAAGACCTCTAGAAGGCTTGAAGGTTTTGGAGGGAGAGCCATTGAGAATAATTGAATAGCTAGCGGTGGTAACTAGCACCATAATCCTTTTAGTCCAATTGTAATCAAATCCATAGGCTTTTAATATTGCTCTTATGTACGACCAGCTAAGTTTTTCATAGGCCTTTGTTATGTCCAGCTGAATTATCATTCCTGCCTATTTATTGCTAATGAGTGAATAAACCATTTCATGTGTTTGAATTATGTTATCTAGAATTTGTATTCCTTCCACATTGCCCATTTGCTCCTCTAACACTAGGGTTGGGAGGAGTGGTTTGATATGGTTGGCAATTACTTTGGATATTATTTTTTATACCACATTGCATAATGCTATAAGTCTAAATCTGTCTGGAGAGGTGGCCTTTTCCTGTTTGGGGATTAAGGCTTTGAAAGATTCATTGAGTGCCTTTAAGATTGTCTTAAATTGTCGAGAGTCCTCCACTACCTCCAAGATGTCCTGTTTTACTATCCTCCAACTTGCTTTGAAAAAGTCCACATTGAAGCCATCCGGGCATGGTGCTTTCCTATTGTGCATCTCTTTAATGACTTCCTCAATTTCTTCCTCTGTTACTGGTCTATTGAGATTGAAATTATCTTCTCTAGTAACCAATTTAGGAATGTACTAAGTAAATCTTTTCGTAAACTGGTACCTGTCTTCTGAGGTTTCCTCATCAATTTTCTGAAAATGCTGGACTAGAACCTTCTCCATCTCTTCATGAGTGTTTCTTTCTATTCCACGTTGATCTGTAAGTTTCATAATTCTATTGTTGTTTCTGTGAGATATGGTGGATATGTGAAATAATTTAGTGTTTCTCTCCCCTTCTTTAATCCATTGTACTCTGGATTTCTGTCTTCAGAATATTTCCTCTTGAAGACATATTTTTTCCCATTCCTTTTGGAGTGACTCTGCCATCTCTTTCCTTTCATCTGTATAGCCTTCTGTGATAAGAATATGGCTTATATCCTTTAGTTTCTTTTCCACATCTCCTTTAGCTTTGAAGATATTACCAAATTCCTTTTTATTCCACTCTTTGAGTCTGCCTTTAATGTGTTTGAGCTTGCAGTGTAGAAGGAACATCTTTGTTCCTTGTAGGTGTAGCTCTTCCTTCCACCATTTTTCGATGTTTGTGAGGAAGTCTGCATGTGTTAGCCAAGAATTCTCAAACCTGAAGGGGGAGTTCCTTCGTTTACCAAAAAGAGAAGCTTCGAATTGGATAGGCCAATGATCTGAACCTCCAAAAGGTAGTATGAGCACAGTAATGCTACTTCCCATGAGAAGAAGTTCCTCTGAAACAATAATTCTGTCCAATTTTGAGGCTACTTGGGTAGGGCCCCCTCTTTTGTTATTCCAAGTGAGATTCCATTGCTTGTTTCCATATCAACCAATTTCATATTGGTTATGAAGTTCTAGAAGGCCATTGAATCTCTACCAAGTGTTTTAGTTCCTCCTTTATTCTCCATGAGTGATTTTTTCATGTTAAAATCACCTCCAAGAATCCAGGGTAGAGCTGGGTATCTCTTCTTCATATCCTCTAGTGTTATGAGGAGTCGAAGTTTGTCCTCCATTCACCATGGACCATAGACATTGGTGATCATGTAACATTTTCTGTCATCCATCGGTTGGAAAATCAGAGAAATGTGATTTTTGGATGCCTCCGCATCAATAACTCCAAATTTCTGTGGATCCCATAGAGTGAGAATGCCACCAACAAATTTATTTTCCTTAACTTCAAGGTATTCTTATCTATTTAACCATCTGCTATGTTTTTCGTGGATCTTCTCCATTGAGCATTTTGTTTCATGTATGAATACAATGTCAGGTTTTTCCTCTTTGATCCTGTTACCTAGATTCCTCTGTTTTCTTCTAATCCCTAGTCCTCTAATGTTCTAGGTTGTGATTTTCATTGAGGTGGGGTTTTAAAAGAGTAACTAGAAAGGTATTTCATCCTTCCTGAGTCAATCATGAGTTTGCCACACTCCATTAGTAGTTCTTTCTGTCTTTTTCTTCCCCTCCTCTTGCCTATATTTTTAATTAGTTTTACTATTATTAATCCTAATGAGGAAGTCCCTTTATTTTCCTGGTTATCATGTCCTCTTTTGACTCTTGCATTTGTTTGATGTGACTTATTGAGGAATATCTGTTGTACCTTGTCCACATCCTCCTAAGGGATGGAGTTTATTCCCAGGTTTCCTCCTTGTTCTAGGAACTTTTCCCTTTCCAGGATCTCCTGTAAGTCTTGGTCCTCTGTACCACTTTCACTTTGAGTCATTTCATGATCTTTTTTCTATTTCCATTATACTTAAAGAGTATGTCATGTGTTCATTATGTTCCTAAGTGAACTCCATGCTAGTCTCTTTCCCGTTCCCCCTTCCTGACTGATTCTCTGTACTCTCTTGATCACCTCCATCTACTTCTTTTTCTCCTAAGATCTCAAAACTATTGTAACTTATTATTTTGCTATCATTCGCAATAGGGTTCTTTATGTCTTCCTTCCCCCTCCTTTTCCTTTTCCTCCTGCTTTGGTGAAACCTATCTGATCTTTCCCTTTGCTGGTGTTTAGGTTTTCCTCCCTTCTGTTAAGAGGACAATCTCTAGATAGGTGCCCATGCTCATGACATTTGTGACATCTAAATGGGATATGTCCATAATCAACTGTTTGAACCCATTCCTCATCATAGAATTCTAGAATAACTTAATCTGGAAGGGCTCCTGATAGGTCCATCTCCACACATATATGTGCATAAGAGGTATATTTTCCCCATAGAGTTTCCTCTGAAATTTCTAAGAAATGACCTAATTTATTTCCTATAGCTTTTAAAGACTCTGGCATCCAGTAATCTAAAGGTGAGTAGAGTCTAATCCATACTGGTACTAAAGTGAAGGTTTCTTGTTCTAGCACAAAGTTCATCGTCCATGGCTGCATATAGAGACCAACAACTGCAAAGAAGTATGGTCCTCCTTCAAAAATCCTGTCTTTGTCTTCCATGTTTGTGAACACCATTGTAAAAAAACCTTTGGATCCAATATGTATATTTAACTCCCCCTTTGGTTTACAGTTTTATTTTATCCAGGTGTACAATGCTTTCTTTGATGGATAGATTCCCATAAATTTGCATATGATGGCATAGTTTTCCATGTGATCCCTGTGCGCTTGCAGAGCTAGATCATTCAGAATAACCCGAGGTTTAGTTATGGTCTTGGGTTTACAGGGCCCCATCTTGGCTATGTTCTCTGTTCCCCGACCTCTGTCTTCGGCTTTCTCCTCCTGTTGGTATTCTTCGTGGGCCCCTTGATCTGTATGGGTTTTGCTGCCTTTCGCCATCTGAGTTTCATTGTCTTTTGTCTTGACCTCCAAGGGTTGTGGACATTTGTTCTTATTCCCTCCTCTTCCTCTGTTTGAAACCACATTGCTGTAGGATGTTGGCATTATGGTTATGGTATGATGTTTCAGATGTTGTACTTGATGGCAACACCCATGGCATGGCTCTCATTTTGATAAAAATAAATAAGTACGCAGGAGAACAATCCATGAGGTGCGTACCCCAGTGCACACATTCCAAGGCAGTTAAGCGCCCACACGTGGGGTTTCTCATGGTATTT